>JADRCD010234386.1:0-24918 GCA_019843815.1 Montemys delectorum
CAGAGGGATAGTGAGAAGCAAACACAAAAAGTTTATTTTGGGCTTATATGTCCAGATCAGTTCACTGTGTCTCCTACTATACTCCTCATCTATGAGATCCTTTATGAATTGCAGTTTCTTCAGGCTTTATGCTTCTGTTCCATTTTACTTCAATCTCCACCTCTTCAGTCTTCCTCTCTATCCCTCCCTCGTTCTTCCTCTTACTCTCTTCCCTTATTTCCCTAAAACTTTTTAGTTCTACCATACTTTCATTGCCCTCTCAATGACTGTATCCTTAATTTTACTAATTAAAATGGTGAGAAGGGTTACATTAAATTATTAGAGTAGGAGTACATGGTTCACTCGTTATCCCTGGCAGCCCCTCTAGGGCAAGTGGAATTATCACTGGAGTACAAACAGCACCAGGGAAACCCACAACAGAAGGCAAGAGATGCACCCACATAGAGACATAAAGGACATCAAATCCCTTGAACTGGAGTTACAGGAGATGATTAACTACTAAATGGTTTCAGAGTATAAAACCTGTCTTCTGTCTAACAAACCTCAGTGCTCTTGCCTAATATGTTACCTCTCTAGCTGTGATAAATTGAAAATTGTTTGACATTTTACTTAGAATATATTATGTTATTCCTTACTCTTTCTCCATGCCATCCCTAATTCTTCCCACCAAGTCATTCATATTATGTATGTTTGAGAATGTATATGCATATCTGTTGATTGTGTGTACATGCTACAGGTATACTTTGTATTGGATATGCAAGTAGAAAGCTCGTCTCTGCCTCAGGCTAATTTGGCCACATCAAAGACATTTGCTGTGTTTCCACTATCATGTTGATCCCTTACTCCTCTGGAAACATAAACCATAATTAAACACTTTCAGAAGATGCCTTAAACAATATAATTTATCATATCAACATAAGAACACTAATACACAGTTGGAAAGTTTTACCCTTCCAAATAGTTGTTTCATGTAACTGAACAGAATTGTGAAATCTAAAAATGTTCCCTTACTAGTTACTTCAGGTGTTTTTTGCCCATATGTTTGCAAATGGAAACAAAGTAGAGGGATATCATGAAATTTGAATTGATTTTGATCCTTTACACACACACACACACACACACACACACACACACACACACATATATATATATATATATATATATATATATTCATGAGTAAATCAATGAAAATGCATTGTTTAAGACCTTACCACAATCTTGGTCCTCACAGATTACTTTTTGTATTCTTTAATATTCTCAAAGACTAATGTGATATGCAAAGTCTGATAGATTTATTCTACAAAATGTAATGCCTTTTCAAACCATACATGAACAAATGGATATAATAGAGTAGAACATAACACTTAAATTTTGTATTATTTGACACAGATTAAGAACAGAATAAAAAAAAGTGATTGGTGGCAAATGAAAATGTAACTGAGCATTGATGTTTGTGATTTTCAAGTTTGTTAGCTTTAAAACTTCCATGACACACAGTGGGGATGGAGTATTGCAGCTAAGCTTCTGAGAATATTTTTGTGGCCCTGATTAATGAGTAGTGACATAATTATAATAAATTCTTATCATTTGAATTGTCCTGGTGGTTGAATTGTGACAGATATCAGGGGATCCCCTAACATAAAGGCTTTACCACTTTGCTGACATTCATACAATTCTCTCCTATATGAATAATTTCATATTGATAAGGAATACAGAGGTGTGCGAAGGCTTCACCATAGTAAAAGCATAAATAAGGTTTCTCCCTAGTACTAATTCTTACATAATCTGGAAAACAAGAGAACTCTACAAATGCTTTACCATATTAAATACTTTCACATTGTTTCTTTCTTAGCATTCCCATTGCTAGGAATAGATTTCATGACAAATGCAACTCCAGTAAAAGCAAACATTTAATTGGGGCTGGCTTGCAGTATCAGAGTTTGGGTCCATTTTCATCATAGCAGGAAGCATGGTTGGCATACAGGAAAAGACAATGATAAATAAGGAGCTGAGAGGTCTGCATCTTGATTTAAAGGAGCCAGGAAGAGAATTTCTTCTTGGGTGAAAGTTGGAGGGTCTCCTAAGAGTGGGGTTGAATTTCAAGCTCACCCCCACAGTGGTGCACTTTCTCCAACAGAGCCATAATTCCTGATAGTGCTGCTCCCTGGGCCAAATATATTCAATGAAGGGCATTCCACTCACTGGCCCCCATATGATTGTTTAAACATGAATGTATGGAGACCACACTTAAACATAGCATAATGCAAAATACATGAGGTCCAACATCAAAATCCACATCATTTAAACCAGTATCAAAAATGGTAAAAGTCCAAAGTTCAACTTCTGAGATTCATCCAATTATCAATTGTAATCCCCATATTTTCAAAAACAAATAGAACATTATATACATCCAAGAAGTACACTTCTTTCTTTTAGCTGGCTTTATTACCTGAAAGCAGTTTATCTGAGCAGATATACCACAGTTCTGGCATCTTGAAATCTTCAGTTATCCATGACAACTTCAATATTACAAGTTCTTTTTCCAGTATCTGGGATCCACACATGATCTTCTGCGCTCCTCAAAAGAAATTGTGTCATTTTTCCAACTCTTGCCTCTATAGCAATCTAGGTTCTCAGTGACTCCACTCTACTGTTGATTCTATTCTCGATGCTCATCCAATGGATTGAGATCATCGATAAACAGGGTTCTGCTGCTGCGAGGCTTCACAACTTTACTCTTATGCACTCCCTTCATGTTGCCAAGTCTTACCTGCACTGCATAACACCTTTATGCCTTTGAAACCAATACCACCTGGGTAATTCTCTCACATGACCAAGTCCAGGTGCACCACAAGATACAACCTTGGCTATCTCTGGAACACAAGTTCTTTGTCCTCTCAAAAAAACAAAAACAAAAACAAAAACAAACAAAACATAACAAAACAAAAAAACCCACACCGCCACCACCACCACTACCACCACCAGCACCACCACCAAAAACAGCAACCAACAAACACTTATCAGAAGGTTTTACCTCAGTGATGATGGTTTCTTCTTTATCACCACTACATTTTTAACTAGAGCTAACCAGCATCAATTGTCTCAGTAGTCCCTTCTATCCTTACCTCTAAAGACAGAGGGGCATGGACAAAACAGCTGAGTTCTCCTGTTTGCTGAGGTTGAAATATGGCCCCTTCTATTACATTATCAGCAGCCTTCTATTTTTCTACATCTTAACTGCCTCAGCTTGGCTGTCCTGGAACTTGCTCAGTAGATTAACTTTGAACTCAGAGATCTCCACAGCTCTGTCTCCTGAATGTTGGTACAAAAGATGTGTTACACTTTTTCTGTACCTAAGCTTTTCTTTACCTAAATCTTGTTCTGTGCCAGAGTGACTTGAACCAAAACAAGTTTGACTCTCATCTACTGGGGTTTAAGGCATGTACATCCTTGCCTGGAGCTACATATTTGATTTTAGATCTTAAATTGAAAACCCAGAATAAAAATCACAATCCATCACTTGTCAATTTGGCAGATACTTTGAACTTTTATATGCACATGAAAACAATAACCATGTAATAATAATTCCTAACATAATACAGTTATCCTGCATACAACTGCAAATACCTAAGTTTAGCTGGGTGGACTCTAACCCTAATGTCAAAGTCACCATTCCTTTAATACCATATAATATCCTTGATGGTAGTATTTACCTTCCTTCAACTTCCTGGTGCAACTTGTCTCATTGAACCTGGTGTTTTATATTTTTCTTTCTAAGATCATTATACTGAATCAAAAACATCATCATGAGAATAAACACAGGCCAAAGGCTATGATGGCATTTCTGAACTTCCTTTGTCAATGCCATTAATCTAAACTTCTTTACCTTACCCTCAAGGACACTCTTCAAGAAAGGACAAAAGGCAGCAAAAATCTTCAGCAAGATATGATAAAACCTATATACAAATTCAAATAACCACCCAGTACTATGTTTTCTATATTCCTACTAGGATAGCCCATTAAGTTCCACTTAATGAATGTAAACATTCAAAGTCTAAAAATCCACATTGCTCCAAACAAACACATGGTCAGGCCTATCATAGCAATACTTAAGGCTGGGGTACCTATTTCTACTTTTGATAGAATTTCCAATGTTAAGAAGAGACACTGTGACCAAGGCAATTGTTTTAAAGGCAAATATCTGGATTTGGGCTTAGTTAATTTTCCAAATTTTTAGTCCATTACCATCATAGCAGAAAGAATGGCAGCATGTATGCAGGCTTAAGGCTGGAGAAGGAGCTGACAGTTCTGCATCTTCAGGAGAAGACAGCCAGGAAAAGACTGTCTTCAAGTCAAGAGATCGGAGGGGCTGTTTTGTATGGGCCAGAGCTCCAAAGACCACCACCACAGTAATTCACTTCCTTCAAAACTGTAACATCTACTCCACAAGGCACGCTCCCTAATAGTCCCATTTCTTAGGGCCAAGCACATTCAAATCACCAGTTTATTTTTCTTATGACTTCTTTCATGCATTTAAATACGATTAGGACATGCAAAGGCATTACCACATTGATTACATTCCTGAGGTTTCTTTCTAGTATGTTATCTTTTATATTATAGAGACTAGTGGTATAGGCAACAGCTTTAGCACTTTGAGTACATTCATAATTTCTCTCCAATATAGTCGCCTTTACGTTTTTGGAGACAAAAACTTTGTGAAAATCTTTTTCCACCTTGATTACATTCATAAGATTTCTCTCTAGTACATCCACTTTTATATTTTTGGAGACATCTCCCTCATGCATAGGCTTTACCTCATTGATTCCATTCTTAAGGTTTTCTCCAGTATGTGTTGTTTTATGTTTTTGGAGATGAGTGGGTCTTGCAAAGGCTTTACCACATTGATTACATCCATAAGGCCTCTCTCCAGTATGAGTACTTTTATGATATTAGAGAAGACTAGGTCTTGCAAAGGCTTTACCACATTTATTACATTCATAAGGTTTCTCTCCAGTATGTGTTCTTTTATGATATTGGAGATGACTGGGTCTTGCAAAGGCTTTACCACATTGATTACACTCATAAGGCTTTTCTCCAGTATGAGTTCTTTTATGTGTTTGGAGATGACTGAGTCTTGCAAAGGTTTTACCACATTGATTACATTCATAAGGCTTCTCTCCAGTATGTCTTCTTTTATGATATTGGAGATGACTGGGAAATGTAAAGGCTTTACCACATTGATTACATTCATATGGTTTCTCTCCACTATGACTTCTAACATGCCTGCAATGAGAATTGTCACATGTGAAATCTTTACAACATTCCTTACCCTATACAATTGTTTTATTGTATGAATTAAGTTTACAATTTGGTCTACTGGTAAAGCAGAATCAGATGTTCAAGTTTTATCACTTCATATGTTCATGGTGTTCTCCAGCATTATGGGTTATATGGCATCATTTAAGAAACCTGTGATGGTTATTACTTAGCTCATATTTATAACATCATTTTCATGAGGGATTTTTATATGACATATTTCACTTTTCTGAAGTAAAATGGATTAACTTACAGCTTTAAGATAGTCTTGTCATTCATAAATTTTCCTGGGACCAGAGAGATGTCTCAGTGGTTAAAAGACCTGACTGGTCTTCCAAAGGTCCTGAGTTCAAATCTCAACCACCACATGGTGCTCACAATTGTCTGTAATGAGTACAGATCCCCTCATCTGTTATGTCTGAAAACAGCTACATTGTACTTACATATAATAAACAAATAGATCTTTGAAAAATAATAATTTTCCTGTAGTGTGAATTATACCATATTTTTCTCTGAACCAGTACAAACAGAAGAATATTCACATTGCCACTACAGCTAAAGTTTTCAACAGTGTGAGTTTGGATATGTTCCCAGTAAAATTAAAAAAAATCGTTGCAAATTTCTACCACATTCAGAATGTCTACCAAAGGCAGAACACTACATATTTTCTCATTGTTCTGGGATAGCAATATTTACATTGCTTCTTTTAATATCCCTATGCTCATGTGGCTTTTATCCTTTGTGACACATGATACACCTATTAAAAGACAAATAACAAAGGAAAAGTTTCCATACAGCATTCACACTGTTTGGCATTTTGTTTGTCATAGACATGTGGTATATGTTTTAAGTTTTTCCATGACAACATTCTTGACTCTCATAAACTGTACTCCCAAGAAACTTATCAATGTCACTGTAAGCATATGAGTATCATCAACTTTAAAATGGAATATTTGCTTATTAGAAGGTTTTTGTTTATATATTTATTACTATTCAATGTGCAATATCTAATTATTAGGACACAATACACATTGTCAAATACACAGTGTAGTTCTAATGTAGGTACAAATCAAAAAAAAAAAAGAAAAAAAGAAAACAAAAGTTGTCTCTTAAGGCAATGTTTCCTTGTCTCCTTTTTTTTGGGGGGGGAAGGAGGAATGCTTTGGTAGATACTGGACATGGAGATATAAGGTTTTGTCTAATTACTGTAATCATAGTTACACGTAAAGGACTGATATTCTAAACTCTTGCTTTTCTTTAGAGCATCCAGAGCATATTAAAACATTTCAGGAGGCATATGTGTATCAACCTGCACATGAAAATTGCCTTTCATCAATTCTGGAACTTTGACAATATTCTTCAATACGATGGTTTTCCCATCTGTAGCCTAAAAGATATTTGCAGAAAATGAATGATATAGTACTGGAAACTAGGCAAAATTCAAAGTATTGTGAATTTTCACAGCACTGGACATGATTTATTCAGCTCAACCTTGCCTGTTCTCAATTGAAATAACAGAGTATCAACACTAACCAAGAAACATTTGTTCCCTTATTTTGAAAGTAAATGAAAATTCACAGTCTTACCTATAACATTGAGGTTGCAGTAGGTTTCCAACATCACATCTTTGTAAAGTCTCTTTTGGGAAGGTTCCAGCAAATTCCACTCTTCCACAGTAAAGTTCACATGCACATCATCAAAAGTCACTGCATCCTAAAATATTCCATATGTGCATATATCACAAAGCATGCTACTGATATCACGGTAAATATATGCTTCTTAAGATAATTTTGGTGCTACCTACACTTATTTCCTGACACAGGAGTTTTAATGTAACCACCATATCATTTTAGAAGAAGAAACTTGAATTTTAATGTTCACATGTGGCACTTCTGAACCCTGTGAATAAGATATAGCCTTGAAAGAGAAATCCCAAATGAGAGAGAGATGCAGGTGTTAAAAGATCAACAGTACCAGTCAGGCAGTGGTGGCACACACCTTTAATCTCAGAACTTGGGAGGCAGAGGCAGGTGGATTGAATATAGCCTAGTCTACAGAGTGAGTTCCAGGACAGCCAAGGCTACACAGAGAAACCCTATCTCGAAGAAAAAAAAAGATAAAGGAAAAAAAAGTAAGGTGAACAGTACTGAGCACACATCCAAGAAATTGTATGAACAATTATTAACTACAAAAATAACAGACAAACTGGGTGTAATTGATCCTTTCTTTAATCTCAGACTCACAGACAGGTATGTCATTGAGCTGGATGTCAATGATGTCTATTCAGTTCTAAAGATCTCTAATTTCTGAGGCTTATTTCAAGACATTTAGACAGAAATATAGCATTGCTTATATTGCAAACTTTACTGCAATTGAAATGTTATGTTTCAAACATCTCCATCAATCATTATTTTGCCTTGTTTTAGAGTACCAACAAGAAGATATGAATTCTTTCTCCTAATATTTTTTGCTGTTGATGAAATCAACCAGAATCGTTATCTTTTACCCAACATGTCTTCGATAGTCAATCTTTTCACTGATATGTGTGAAGATACGTTTGGAATTTTGTATTCACAAAGACATAATAGTTTGGCATTTACTAATTATAACTTTTATTAAAAGAATACTGTTACATATTTCTTACGGGACCATCATGGAAAACATCCTTAAGATTGTCAATTGACTCTGCGGAACCAAAGGTAAGAAGGTGTGACACTGAATGAGTTAACACCTTTTTTACAAGATTTTTTTTATTTAATGTATATGAACACATTGTTGCTACCTGCTGACAGAATAAAAGAGGGTATCAGATCCTATTACAGATGGTGATGAGCCAAAATGTGGTTGCTGGAAATTGAATGCAGGACCTTTAGAATAGAGGTCAGTGCTCTTAACATTGGAGACATCTCTCAGCCCTAGTTAACAACTGTTAAACTCCATTTTCATGTGCTTACAGGAAAATGTGGACAGCATGCATTTATGATGCAATTGCTACACACATGGACACGTGCACATACACATACACATAGATAAACACACATAATAAAGAACTGAATAATCACATCATAGATGTATTGGGCAAACAGGTAAAACTGTTTCCTAGGCCATTCAGACTTTTCAAGAATAGTCTAGAATCTAAGAGGAATAATACAGAATATTTATAGTATGATCTTAATATCTTTAATAGGAATTATGAAAGGCAAATAACATTACCTGTATAAAATTCTTATCTTCGTAACAATCATATTTCTCATGTGGACGTTTCATCCTCTCTTCTACACACTTTAGGTTTTCTTTGGACCATTTAATCCTAACCTGAGTGACCATGTCCAGTTTCCTTATATCTATCAGGTAGCCACCAAGGACATACATTTGTCAAATGTCATGCTTTCATTGATGCTTCACTTTAGATGGACTTGGGTAGGACTGATCATCTCTGATGATGACCAGGGTATTCAGTTTCTATCAGATTTGAGAGAAGAAATGCAAAGACATGGAATCTGTTTAGCTTTTGTTAATATGATCCCAGAAACCATGCAGATATACATGACAAGGACTAAGATATATGATAAACAAATTATGACATCTTCAGCAAAGATTGTAATCATTTATGGTGAAATGAACTCCACCCTAGAAGTCAGCTTCAGAAGATGGGAAGATTTAGGAACACAGAGGAACTGGATCACAACATCACAATGGGATGTTATCACAAATAAAAAAAAAATTCAGCCTTGATTTCTTTCATGGGACTGTCACTCTTGAACACCACCACTGTGAGATTGCTAAATTTAGGAATTTTATGCAAACAATGAACACTCACATATACCCAATAGATATTTCTCAGTTTATACTTGGGTGGAATTATTTTAATTGTTCAAACTCAAAGAACAGCTATAGCAAAATGGACTATTTTACATCCAACAACACATTGGATTGGACAGCACTGCACAAATTTGATATGGCCATGAGTGAAGAGGGTTACAATTTGTATAATGCTGTGTATGCTTTGGCCCACACCTACCATGAACTCATTCTACAACAAGTAGATTCTCAGCAAATGTCAGCAGACAAAGGAGTATTCAATGACTGTCAGCAGGTAAAGTTTCTTACATTTCATTATGCTTAGATATATCAATATGATCTTTTAAATGGACCGAGAGAAACAAATATACATGTTTTAGAGATTTTTCTCTCAGTGGAATGGTGTCTACTCTGCAAATCTCCCTAATGAATCTTTTACATGGACACATATCATGCACAAGGATAACATTTGATAGAAGATAATATATTTTCTTACGATATCAGTGAGTTTTGTGAAAATCTGTCTCAACATTTTACCAAATAAGTTCAAAACTTAAAAGAGGAGCCAAGAGATTTATCATAAAAGCCTTAAGTGATGACTAGACTAGAATATTTTTCAAAAGAATAATTTCTCAAGAAATGCTACATATCCTGTGATTAATAGTTATTTATTTAAATTAACAATTATTTTCAAACCCATAAATTATTAATAGGATTATATATTTTGTTAAGTTTAAGTTTATCTCATATATGTATACTGTCTCTACATGAAGGAGCCATATTCTTTATTTTCATTACTTACAGAAAGTTAGATTTCCCCTTCATTTGCACATTATATGGCTTCTTTTTAAAAAAAAACTAATTTTGATGAACATGCACACACACACACAAACACATCTTGTTTCTTGTCATTAGAAAAACATTTTATCTAGAATATTTTATTATTAAGCATTAATATAAAGTGTATTAATTTTTTATTATTCCTGAGGCATATTATATTTTACTATATGGGATTACTTTAATACAGCACTCTTATTTGAAAATCATTAAGACATTATGGGAAATTCTCAATTTGGGATTTCCTTTATTGATATGCATATGTAAGCAACTAATGTGCATCTCATTTAGGTGGCTTCCGTGCTGAAAACCAGGGTATTTACTAATCCTGTTGGAGAACTAGTAAACATGAACCATAGGGAAAATCAGTGTACAGATTATGAAATTTTCATCATTTGGAATTTTCTTCAAGGCTTTGGATTAAAAGTGAAAATAGGAAGCTATTTTCCCTGTTTGAGAAAAGAACAACTTCATATATCTGAAGATTTGGAGTGGGCTACAGGAGGAATATCAGGAGGTATACCACAATTTTTATTGTTTTCAGGATATCTAAATTTTGAAATATGAGGCACTAAAGTATTATCTCTGTGGTTAAGAATAATTACTACTCTTGCAAAAGACCATCCTCAGTTACAAGCATCAAAATTTGATAACTCTCAATTTCATGTAAATCTGGTTGTAGGGATCAAAGGTCTCTAGATTCCATGTTCAGATGCACCCACATGCCTATTCACACACAATATAGGAAAATATGTATTAAATATGTATTACATATATATATATAATCAGAAAATTCCATGGTTTATATATAGTTACAAAATTATATATATATGTATATATATATATGTATATATACACATATACATATACTTATAAATACATATTTATAAAATATATATAATATATATATTATATACATATATATAAAATTTTGTAACTATATATAAACCATGGAATTTTCTGATTCTGTGTGAACATATTTATAGTTCAATTAAGTACAGCATGTATTCAATAGCAGAAATCTTTCTCTAGATACAAGGTTATCTTTTTGAATTTATAGATTTTATTGGCTATTTTATTTATTTACCTTTCAATTGTTATCCCCATTCCCAGTTTTCCCTCTGTGGAAGATTGCCTTATCTGACTTCAGTGAGAGAGAAGGCCCTTGGTCCTGTGGAGGCTTGATGCCCCAGCATAGAGGAATGTTAGAGTGCTGAGGCAGGAGTGGGTGAGTGGGTGAGTGGGTGATCTCCCTCATAGAAGTAGGGGGATAAGGGGATAGGTGGTTCAAGTTTTTCTTTTAACCTTAGGAAAGCATTAATTTTATATGAGAGTCTTATATAACATATTTTGGTTATATTTATTAAAGAATTCTTTCTTGATTTATCCTACCTTCTCTCTCCATACTACTCAGTGTTATTATTTTTAATGTATAAATCATGAGAGAGAAATTGCAGCCACATAACTATTCCTTTTGGAGTAATTACTTTAGGAAGGAAAATTTTTGAAGTGCTACCATCTGAATGTTACATTTAAAATATTATATAATGTAGTAAACATGATATGACATTCAGTGCATTGCAATATAATAGGAAATAATAATGTACCTGAAATTGTTAATTAATGCTGGCTATCAAAGGAATATATATAACCATATCTGTTCATATCCCATATATGATCCTAAGGGTCATTATACATATGATATACACATTGTATAATATTTATGTATTGTCTCAGGTTCCCTCCTCCATGTGTAGTGTGACATGTACTGCTGGGTTCAGGAAAATACATCAAAAGGAAACAGCCAACTGCTGCTTTGATTGTGATCAGTGCCCAGAAAATGAGGTTTCGAATGAAACAGGTACATGCTTGCATGCAGAAGAAAAATTTCTGGATTTGAATGCCTTCTTTTTCCAACATCATATTTCAGGACCCATCATATTGTGAAAGACATGCATAGAATTGTTATAGAAGATATTATAAGTTATTCCATGGGTTTAAAGAAGTACACATTATTTAATTGATTAAGTTTTGTATCATGGAAATTTTTGTTCTTCATTTTCCATCTAGAACATGTTTAGGGAGACTTCAGTGTAAATATTTTTTTTAAATTATGCATAATTTAAGCATATATTTATTCTTTGATTATTTGCATGAAGCAATTTGACTACATGGTCAGTTCACAATCTGTCCCTACATCTACTAGTTTAATCCCTGACAAATCCCAGATGCTCAGCATAAACGTTGCTGTTTAATGAAATATGTTTTAAGAAAAGATGACGTAAGTGTTAAGCATTTCCTGTTATAGAATTAGGACAAAAGTGAAGATTTCAAGAGTGCAACAAGAGATGGAAGATTGCTTATCATCAATAGCAGCCTAATTAAGCCTGATAAATGTGAATATCCATAACTTTCATGCCATAGAGTTTGGAATGTATAGTTGGGAAGAAAGAGATCTTACCACAATGAGAAAGACATGGATAAGTCTATGAGGCATACAGATACCAGAATGAAAATATTCTTTTATGTCAATGTTTCCATGAGGTGTTGTATGCTCCAGTGCCTATGTATAGATAGAGAAAAAGGATACAACTCTGAAAGAACACAAAGTAAATCACATATTTCATAAACTGTCATCAATAATTATGTCTGCACACTACCTTTGTCTGCGAGTAGTGAATTAGTGTTTTGAGGAATTTAATTTAATTGAGATTATGCATATTATTACTCATATTATTCTTTTTTTTGTTTAATTAATAATTTTTGCTGTTCCATTCCCTATGATAATGTTTTGTTACATCACAAAGCATAGATTAATAGACAGCAATCTTGACGTAGTGCTCCCTAGAACAATAAGGAATGGAATAGATGCTCAATACCAAATTATTTATTGATATATCTTCAGAAAAATACAAATACGTAATTATTGATTACATATTTATGATATTTAAAAGGGTTTATTGTATTTTGCCAGCAGATATGGAAAAGTGCGTGAGGTGTCCGGATGATAAGTATGCCAATTTAGGGAAAACCCACTTCCTTCAAAGAGCTGTGAGATTTCTGGCTAATGAAGATCCATTGGGAATGGCACTAGGCTCCATTGCCCTCTTGTTCTCAGCAATCACAGTTCTAGTACTAGTCACATTTGTCAAGTACAAGGATACTCCCATTGTGAAGGCCAATAACCACATTCTCAGCTACATCCTCTTCATCTCTCTAGTCTTCTGTTTTCTCTTTTCATTGCTCTTCATTGGACACCCCAACCAGGCCACCTGCATCCTGCAGCAGACCACATTTGGAGTATTTTTCACAGTGGCTGTTTCTACTGTGTTGGCCAAAACAATAACTGTTGTCATGGCTTTCAAGCTCACTACTCCAGGGAGAAGGATGAGAGGGATGCTGGCATCAGGGGTACCTAACTTGGTCATTCCCATTTGTACCCTAATCCAACTTGTTCTCTGTGGAATCTGGTTAATAACATCTCCTCCCTTTATTGACAGAGTTATACAATCTGAACATGGGAAGTCCATCATTTTTTGCAACAAAGGCTCAGTCATTGTCTTCCACTTTGTCCTGGGATACTTGGGCTCCTTGGCTCTGGGGAGCTTCACTGTGGCGTTCTTGGCTAGGAACCTTCCTGGCAGATTCAATGAAGCCAAGTTCCTAACATTCAGCATGCTGGTGTTCTGCAGTGTCTGGATCACATTCCTCCCTGTGTACCATAGCACCAGGGGGACAGTCATGGTTTTTGTAGAGGTCTTTTCCATCTTGGCTTCTAGTGCAGGGTTTCTAGGTTGTATATTTGGTCCAAAGTGCTATGTTATTTTAGTTAGACAACATTCAAATTGTATACAGAACTACAAAGATAAACT
Organism: Montemys delectorum; assembly: GCA_019843815.1. Taxonomy (NCBI): domain Eukaryota; kingdom Metazoa; phylum Chordata; class Mammalia; order Rodentia; family Muridae; genus Montemys; species Montemys delectorum. The sequence goes on from JADRCD010234386.1 coordinate 13,827, forward strand.
GAGTTATTGAAACTTTGATAGTATAAAAATGTTTGATGATACTCAACATATTTTTCTTTGTCTTAACAAAAGTAGTAATTAATTTTCTAAAAATTTAGATAATATACAAATTTGAACTTATGAACCAGACAACACTGTCCATTGTGATACCAATTACCAAAGTTTGAAGGAAACAGTACACAAACAAACCTGGAGATATTGAGAACTGGGAATCCCACTTGAAGTATATCTACCATCATCTTCAACTGTGGTTTTGTTTAGTGTAAGACATGTATTTAATAAATGATTTCTATAAGGTGACCCTACTGAATGTGGACAGTACCTCCTCTAGGTGAGTTTTTCTTGGAGTTAAAAGAAGGTGTACTGCAGACAAAGTAGAGCCAGTAATTCCCATTATTCCACATGTTTTCATGGAGTGCATGCATCCAATTTCATATCCTTGGCTTCATTCAATACACTTTGACCCAGGTTCATTAGTAAATAAACACTTTTATAATGTTTCTTTTAATCACAATGTTTATTACAACAGTAGAACCTAAGACATAACCTAAATGACAAACTGCTTCTGTTAGGATTTGGAATAGCATAGATTCCTGATGAAATATAAGGCCCTTATTTGAAAAGTGAAATAAGAGGGGCTGGTGAGATGGCTCAGCCAGTAAGAGCACTGACTGCTCTTCCAAAGGTCCTGAGTTCAGATCCCAGCAACCACATGGTGGCTAACAACCACCCAGAATGAGATCTTCTGCCCCTTCTGGTGAGTCAGACAGCTACAGTGAATTATGCCAGAGCGAGTGGGGCCAGTGTGAGGATGGCAGAGGTCCTGAGTTCAATTCCCAGCAGCCTCACACATGATGATTCACAGCCATCTGTACAGCTCCAGTGTACTCGTACACATAAAGTAAATAAAATAAATCTTAAAAAAAAGAAAAGAGAAATAAGAGTTAATGTTAGCAGAGTGTCAAATATAGTGACAGTATTACATATGACAGAACAGAAGCTCTGTACTTTAGATTCACTTTAAAATGTACTAGGAAGATATTAAGAATATCAGATAACATACAAAGAAGGGAACATTTTATGAATAGGACAATGTGGCTCAAATTAGACTGCAATAGAAGACTCTGTACATTTATGTGAAAAGACAGAATTTCATTAAAAAATGACTGCGTTTCTTTAAGTGACAAAATATACTAATGGAAATATCCCACACTAGACCTTCACCACAGTAAGGTCAGTGAATTCAATGAATATATAAATCACTCTAGATGGAGGGTTTCATCATAAATTTTATCAACTATGAGTAATAAAGATTGTTTCAGTTTAATATTACATACACAATCATATATAAACACATATACATTATTATTTCTTTACTTCAGGTGTTGAAGGTCAGTGTCATTTTCCTTTCAAAGTAATGTTTGGTGCTTGACTTTTTGAATGTTATTTGGTAGATTATTTTTGACATTGTCATTCAATTAGTTTTGTTTATAATTCTTGTCTCCACAATACCCTTTGTACCACTCCCTGCACTCTTAAAATTCACATAGTCTTTTATTTCATTAATTCTTACTGAATGTGAATATATTTCCATATATGTATATATTTTGAAACATGAACTGTAGAGACTGTATAAAATTGCAAATATTTATATTTTGATAAGGTCACATAGCAGTACAATCACTCTTAATAACCTGCTGTATTTAAAAATCAGTGGCTTGGTCAGCCACCATCAGAGAGCTTTCCTTCTGTAATAGATAGGAACAAATAAAAATACCCATAGCCAGTCAATTTTGTGAATGTGAAAGAATTTGGAACACATATTCATAAATGGGATGACTCTATAAAATCTCCTACTTCAGGACACAGGAAATATTGCAGATGTATAGGTAAAAATATTATCAGTGCCAAAGTGATTTGAGAACACTCACCATGGTAAACAGGACTTTCTAAAACAGGAAAGATAGATGCACATGTGAAATTACAGAGAATGTGGCAACATGACAGGGCCTGCATGGTTTTGTTCTAAATGGGGTCTCAATATTGGGAGGGGAATGTAACTACACCCCCATACCAAATCACTTGATAGTCACTTACAAAAAACAATATTAATAGTTTTTATAGTATAAAATGCTCTATGAAATAAAGGATGACACCTCACCTTGGTATCTAGCCCATGAAGATGTTGAGGATGCCATCTTATTTGTAGAAATCGTTTTCTAGAAATATAATGGCCACCAGATAATGAAAAAAGAAACATTAACTTTCCTGTCTATATTAAAAATGATTTAACAGATGTGACTTCAGGCATGATTTAAAAGAAAGTTTCTCTTCAAGATATGTGCTCAATAATAGGGGATGCATGGGGTATTCAAACTACTCTTGAGTGCAAACCTTTTGCCCAGCAGCAGATGGGAAACACAAAACAAACTCCAAGATATTGTTGGTGGTTCTTTGTCTCATAATGCTTTTCCAGAACTTATATTTATTTCTATTTTGTGTTCATTTGTTTTTTGTTGTGTTTTGCTTTTTGTTTTTACCTCAAATTTCCTTTTTAAATATATTGTGTCATACACTTTTGTGTTTATATTTAAATGCTTTTTGTGAATTTGAGTCTGTGTATGTATAGTTTTCTTGTACTTTTTCTTTATCTTTTTTCATCTGTTTATTTTTCATTTGTCCAATTCCTGTTTGTGTCTACAATTAGTAATAATAATTCAATAAAATAATAACAATAGTAATAATAATAATACTAATAATTTACATGTTTAGTCTATAACAAGAAAAAGAAAGCAAGGGTATGGATTTGAATGGCATGGGGCAGGAAAATCTGGAAAGAGTTGGATAAGGAAAGAGGTAATCAAACTATGATATATAAAAACAATCTATGCTCCATGATAGAAGAAAGAGAAGATGATCAATGTACATTGTCACACTCTGTTCCTGTGATGAACCAAATAAAATGCTCTAGGACATTAAGGATGACACCATACTTTTCTATCAATCTCTTCATGAAATTCTCCAGGATGAGATCCTATATTGAGAAATCATTTTCTAGAAACATAATGACCAGAAGATGAATGAAAAAAAAAGAAAGACATTAAAGTTCATGTCTAAATTATCAATGATTAAGAAGACTTTCATTCAGGAATGGTTTATAGGAATCTTTTGTGATTGAAAATTTGTGTTTATGATTGAACTACCAAAAGCACTTTTAAAAAGTAAAATAATTGTCACATAGAATGTAGCCACGCTTAATCAAGCAAGCAAAACACACATGTAAATTTTATCCCAAACAGATTCATAAAGCTGCCCTCTAAGTAGTTAGAAATCATTCTGACATTAAAATAGTAGTTCCTAGGGAGAATAAAAACTCATCATATAATACATTATTATTAAAATGCTGTCACAAGTAGTGATTTTTCAAGTGGCATCATTTGCTTTCTTAAAATATGCAGCTTATGTTCTCTTACTTAACATTTTAGTTGGAATTACAATACATCCCTGTAGCATTTACCACAGTTTCCTTGTCTTTGCCATTTTTTTTTTGCTATTTTTTTCTCAATTACCATTACCTGACCTTCCTGTTCTCTAGTAGTCATCAGAAAGATATTAATTTGATATCATGAAATTTTTTCCCTTTTTATTAATCATTTTCTTTGTTTACATTTTAAATGTTAACCTCTTCCCTGTTTACCCTCCACACATTCCCCATCCCATCCCTCTCTCCTCTTTGCCTCCACCCACTCACCCACTCCTGTCACACTGGTCAGGCATTGCCCTACACTGAGACATCGAGCCTCCACAGAATCGAGGGGCTCCCCTCCCATTGATGTCAGATATAGCCATCCTCTGATACATATAGAACTGGAGCCATGGATCTCTCTATGTATTTTCTTTGGTTGGTAGTTTAGTCTCTGGGTGCTCTGTGTGGTCTGGTGAGTTGATGTTGTTCTTCCTATGGGATTTTATCCCCATCAGTTTCTTCATTCCTTTTGCTAACTCTTCTGATGGGTCTTGCCTTTCTTTATGTGGGAACAATTCTGGGTTAAAAATTTTGATATGGATAGGTGGCCCCACCCTCTATTGATGCCCATGCCTATTTACTGGAAGTGGTCTCTACAGGTTCTATCTTACCTTTGTTGGATATTTTGTCTAATGTCATTCCCCTTAGGTCCTGGAACCTCTCACTTCCCTGGTATTTGGAACTTTATAGAGGCCATCCATTGTTCCTCATCCTCCAGTGCTACATATTTATATTTCCTGACCCCCTGTACTTATCTCTTTTTTCTTTCACCTTTTTATTTTGTCCCCCTCCTTACTCTTTCCTAGGTACCCATGAAACAATATCATTAGAAAGTTTTGCCTCAATGAATGGATAATAGCCTTCCACTATATAAAAAAAGTTGTTGCTGCTTCAACACAAGAAGATAGGATTTTGAATCTTTCAGTGTATATTATTCATTATAAGGATATTTTATTAGTGACCTCCGAACCCTCTGCCCTTTGGTACCATGCCAGCACCTGACCCTTGAGAGACCCGAGGATGAAAACTGTACACAGAGTGGTGAGTGATCCCAGGAAAGCCTGGGCTATGGTGTGTAACATCGAGGGGGACTCCCAACATTGTTAGGGAATCTCTGGTGCATGTGATGGGGGGTGAGGTCAGAACCTGAAGTGGCAATGGGGCAGGTCTGAGGCTAAGGTGTAATGAGCTGGACAGTGTCAGGGTCATGTCTCATGGGACAGTGTCATCGCTGTCACAGGGCATTATGGAAGTCATATCGGGGTCAAAGTTCCACTTGTGATATTTTGGTCAAGTGTAAGGTTGAGGTCTAAGTCATAGGTCAGGGTCCCATAGGTGGTTAATGGTCCTCATCACCATGAACAGGGATCTCCATGCCATCCAGGAGACTCCACCCATATTCAGTCTTCAAACTCAGACACTATTGTGGATGCCAGCAAGTCCTGGCTAACAGGAGCATGATAGCTGTCTCCTGAGAGGCTCTGACAGTACCTGCCTAATACAGAAGTAGAAGCTCTCAGCCATCCATTGGACTGAGTACAGGGTCCCCAATGAAGGAGCTAGAGAAAGGACCCAAGGAGCTGAAGGGTTTGCAATTCCAGTCAAAGAGTACACATGGGGGGCCTAATGGAACTCATGGCTCCAGCAGCCTATGTATAGCAGAGGATGGCCAAGTCAGTTTTCAATGGGAGAGATTCTTGGTCCTCTGAAGGTTATATGCCCCAGTGTAGGGGAATGCCAGGGGCAAGAAGCTGGAGAGGTTTGGTTGATGAGAGGGGTTGGGGGAGGGAACAGGTTTTGTTTGTTTTTAGAGATGAAACCAATAAAGGGTTTATCATTTGAAATTTAAGTAAAGAAAATACCCAATAAAAAAAGAAATAAAAAGAATAAAAAACTAGTTTACCAGTGTCTCAGGATTGAACTCACTACCCTCAAAAGACCAGTTGGTGCTGTAATCCACTGAGCCATTCCCACAGCTGGTAAACTCCATTTTCCAAGCATTTAAGTAGTAAAGCAATGACATCTTTTTAAAATGAGAATCTTTCCATCTACAACTGCAGCAGGGCCAGAGACAGGTGGAGCCCTGTGCAGAAGTGCATGCGTACATGCCTGCGTGTGTGTGTGTGTGTGTGTGTGTGTGTGTGTGTGTGTGTGTGTGTGAATCCCTGGGTGAGGCTGTGCAGTCTAATGCATCCTCAGTCCCATAGGCATGCAGATGGGTGAGAGGCACTAAGGAGTTCAGGCTACAATCAGGAACCAAGAGAGCTGAGTCCCCGACTTCTCATAGAGGACACACAGGCACACAGGAGAGATGAACTGGGATGTTTGTGCCATTCCCGCAACTAGGACTTGGGAGACCAGGGACAGCCCCCATGGTTGTAGGCGATGTGTGTACACCATGTCCTGCAGGACCTGGGCTCTCTCTGAGACTTGGAGATGAATGGATGCTCTGTCCTCCCAGAGCTCATGGGGACCTCTTGGGCAGAATCAGGCATTGGCGGCAGAATGGGGACTTAGTCCAGGGTGGCTCAGCCTTTAATGTCCTGGGACAACAGATGTCCCCATCCCTTCATTTTTTTTTTAACAAAAACAGGAGACACAGAGTGATAGCAGGGATATCACCTAAAATGAATACCCTGCTTCCTAAGGGTGACCTTTCCCCAGATGACACAACAATAATAAGCAGGAATCTCAGGAAGGTCACCCACTAGTGATGAGCTTGTGTCCCTTTAAGGTGCTGACTTCTCTTCCCTTCCAATCCTATAAATACAGTGTCTCCATCTCTTTCTGAGCAGCTCTGATAGCAGACCCTCAGTGCTTGAAGATGCTTGGAAGAAGAAACAGAAGCAGAATCCCTTATCCAATAATAATCCCCAAATCTATAAGAAAATTTCATAAGGAATGTTTTAAAGATTTATTTATTTACTATGTATAGTGTTCTGCAGGCTTTTACATGGGCAGGCCACAAGAGGGAGTCAGATTCCATGACATGGAGCTGTCTCTCAAGCCACCAAAAGAATTCACAAAAATAATAGCAGCCATTTCCAGCAATATCAGCTTCACTCATGAAGGCTTCTCATCTTTATGACATAATTCAGGAGACCCTACCTTCACTACAATCCTGGGTTTGGGGTTTCCACATAAGGATATGGTGGTGTGGGGTAACAAGCATTCACACTATTACAGCAACCTCCACCCATTTATTTTGAGACAGAATTGCTGTTCTTGAACTTGCTCTGTTGACCAGGCTGGACCCAAACTTATCTGCCTCTGCCACCTTCGTACAGGGATAAAAGGTCCGGGTTACCATGGCCATCCTACTGTAACTATATTTAAGTTGGAACATGAAACAATTATTTATTTAAAAAGAGACCACAAAGGACTTCTATGTAAGAGTATTTTGAAATAATGTAGAGAAATAAGAACTCGAGGTGGTAGAATTCAATTTAAACAGAAGAGAGAGATAGATGCCCCCATTTCAGTCCCCAACATGTAGCAGATGGAAATGAGCACACAATTGAAAGTAGTGTAGGAATACATAGAGTCACAAGGGAGAGAGGATTTAGACAGTCCCTGTCTGAAGAGCTATTGGGATTTGATGGCTGCTGTGGGAGGGGCAGTCAGTTTTCTTCAGGGACACAGCCACTGGGCGGTTGCCTGTGCTCTGTTAGGTTGTTCCACACATGCTTGTGTAGGTAGCTCTAAGTGACTCTGGTTTGAAAAAAGAGTACATTAAAGTTGGAAAGGATAGCAGTGGAGGAATAGAGAGAGAAATTGGAGTGGAAGGAGGAGGGGGTGATGGGTTTGACTGAAATGTTTTATGTGTATTGTCTTAATTGCTTTCTACTGCTGTGATGAAGACACCAAAAGTCACGTGGGGAAGAAAGACTGCATTTGGCCTGCATGTGCTGGATCACAGTCTACTAAAGGAAGCCAAGGCAGGCATTCAAGGCTGGAACCTGGAGGCAGGAACTGAAGCAGGAGCTTTGAAAGAATGCTGATGACTAGTTTGTTCCCCATGGCTTGCTCAGCCTGTTTTCTTATAGAACTCAAGAGTACCTGTTTAGTGGACACTGTCCCCAGTGAACAGGGCCCTCTCTTGTTAATCATCAATCATGAAAACGCCCTTCAGACTTACCTAAAGAAAGTTTGAGAGAGATACCTTCTTATTGAGATTTTTTTCTTCCAAGATAACTCTAGTCTATGTCAAGTTGATGAAAAGACTTAACCAGAACATGTATGTATGAAATAAAAACTCAAACAATAAAATATTTAAAATGAAAAAATAATAACAGCAGCTGTTGGGATTTGAATTTCTGACCTTTGGAAGAATAGTCAACATTCTTAGCCACTGAACAAAGACTTCATACCTGCTCTTAAGCTTCCCATTAGACCTTTTGGCATTGTAGCTGCCTGAGGGGACAAGAAAAGGACGGGGAATCTCTGCATGCTCACTCACCCATGACAGATTTAAAATCTTGTCCCTCATATTTTTCTTTTTGGAGGAAATGAAGATTTCACTTAAAATTTAGAAGAGATGAGAAAAAAACTCAATTTTTTCTCTGGGAGCCAGGAGCAAGTGCCACAGCCCACGCTGAACTCCTCCCCATTCCAATGGTTCATGGTGGCAGAAGTAGAAACTGCAGTGGTGGCGTCAGTTTATTTTTTAATTGATAATTAATGAAGTTCAACCTTTTATCTCACTAAAATCTGGAGATAAAGTCTCTTCCTCAGCTTATCAATGACTTCCCAACACACCTTTAATTCCAGATGAACTTGAACTCAGAGATCCTCTTGTCTTAACCCTTGTCCACACTCACAGGGACACAGCCTGACAATTCACCTCATGGCTGAGCTCAGGGAACACAAGAGTATGTCCACAAGGACATCCTCTTCACTCCTGGTCATTCCCCTGTCTCACACTCTTCACTTGCAATCATGCCCATGCCAGAGCTGCAGAGAAGCTGCCCTCTCCTCCAGGGAAGAGGAAGGCCATGGGGCACTGTTAGGCATTGGGGATGCCATCCCAGAGAAGTGAACAGAGGAGCTCAGACAGAGCATGTATACTGCAATGACATGGTCAGTCAGGGGTCAGTCCATCAGCTCCTTGGAGTCTGAGGAGGGCACTGGGTTTGCTAGAGATGCCTGGGTGGGGTCCTCAGGCCTCTGAGCACTGTAGAAGTCAGGGGTGGATGGAGACCCCTTTGGGTGCAAACATATTTTGGGGAGGAAGCACAGAGACATTCATCAGACATAAATATGTACGACCATCAGGTGGATAGATGGCCAAAGGGGAAGTAAGCAGGGGCTACACGGGCCTTCACTCAGGGTCATCCCCCTGCTTCACACTCTTCATTAAAGGTCATCTCCCTGTTTGAAGTCCCCAGGGGAGGAGGCAAGGGGAACTTCTACACACAGAAAGATGCAGAACCACCAATCAGAGAGAGGGCTGTTGGAGAAGGAAGGACACGTGTGATACACAGGGCCTAGTGTTGGAAGCAAAGTGCAGATGTGGGTTGGTGAGATTTGGGCCCTGCGCTGGCTCCTGCTGTCTAGTAGGCTCATCCTTGCTCCTGATGCTTTGGCACCATGGGCAGGCTCTGTGTCTAGCAAAGTCCTCTCTGGGGCATCAATGCTGATACGTAGACCAACGGGTTACACTGCCCCCTGCACATAGTGGGTCCCTATGTGTATGTACCTGTGAGTTTGTGTATGTGCACAGGAGTGTGCATGTGCATGGGAAAGTGTGACTCATGAAAGAACCGCAGCTGAATCCACAGCCTGTAATGAGCACAGAGGATTTATCAAACCATCAACTGTCATGGAGTTCATTGAATATTTTATTATACATCTGATAGGAGTGAAGGTAATAGTTCTTTAATGGTTTACAAATATTCCTTTACTTTTCTTTTTTTTAAGATTTACTTATTTATTTTACTTATGTGAGTGCACAGTAGCCATCTTCAGAAACACAACAGAAGAGGGTACCAAAAAATCATTGTACAAGTCTTTGAGTCAAAATGCACCTGCAGGGATTGAACACGGTACAGAGGTGGGTGCTCTTAACCACTGAGCTATCACTGCACTACTGTTCCTTGAGCTTCCATTCAACCACCTGAGAGGACGGAAAGGAAAGGGGAAGCTAAAGCTCTGCCAACTCAGTGTACACTGAGCAGTGGACTCAGTGTACACTGAGTTGGCAGTCAGCAGAACCCTCCTCCTGTCAGCATCCAGGAGGCCCCTGGCTCGCTCCAGGGCATGGAGCCCTGCACAATTGTTGTTCTGTGGGCAGAGGTCATTCTGAACTGAGGTCCATGAGACATGGCAGCCTTTGCATGGACAGTGCTGCTGGGCATCAGGTTGGTGGGGATGGGGACAGGGTATACAGTGGCTGCTGTGAATGTGTAAGAACTCACCTGCCCTCTGGACCCATGGGAAGGAGCTCTTCCATCACCCGATGGCATCCCAATGAAGGCTGTCATCTCAGCTTCTCCCAGTCAAGGGAGAAGCAGACTGCAGTGTACATAAAGAACACAGCATGGCAACCTGACCATCCCTCCTGGTCAGCTGTCTGTGTGTATATGTGTAAAATAGGAAAACCTAGGCTACATGCACAAAGACAGTAGCCTGGGATACTTGCAAAGAGAAGGAAAACATTCTGGGCTACATGCTGATAGTCCTGAGACAGCCTGAGCTACATAACTATCGACAAAGGACAGCTCGGTGTATGTGGAGGGAGAAACTGGACAGCCAGGGTTTTTGTTTATTTGTTTTCTTGACAACATTATCAGAGTCACAGCCATTGTGGAGAGGAAGCTTCATTGAGAGACTGCATCCATTGGTGGGACCTGCAGGAAAAGCACAGGGCCTTCTCTGGTTGACATGACACAGGAGGTCTGTGTCTGCAGTGGGCAATGCCACCCCTGGCAAGGTGCTTCTCAGCCATTCAGTATTCTTCAGTTTATAATTATCTGTTTAGCTCTGTACTCCATCAGGGAAATGCAAATCAAAACCACCCTAAGATTACACCTCACACCAGTCAGAATGGCTAAGATCAAAAACTCAGGTTTTCCTTTTGTCATAGACCATTAATCAATTCAAATGTGTCAGTCAAGCAACCAACTTAGTGATAAGGTTCTTGGTGTCTTAGCAGCAGTGGCGCCTTGTTGTAGAGCTAAATTGTCAGCTTGGACAGTCTGTAACTGCCTTTGACAATGTTTGCTAACTAATTTAAAATTTTTATTAGGAGCCTGATAGGTTTCATGTACAGACAGTAAGACTGAGGGAATATTAATTTAGGTGTTCCACTTCTGTAATTGATCTCTTTCCCATAAGTTAATGGCTATATCAGCCACATATTGCCTCAAGTTTCCTACCTAAACTTCTGGTCCAATACATTAAGCAATCTGACACTTTGCTTTACTTGGGATAAAGTCCCAACTCCTTGAAATTGGATATCTACACTTTGAACTGACCAACCTGCAGGCCAAGATAATGGAAAGATATTGGTGACATCTGTTCTACTTTCAACCATTCCTTCAATATTGTTTAGTATTATTCTTAGTT
>JADRCD010234388.1:0-36575 GCA_019843815.1 Montemys delectorum
TGTTGTGGGACTGGCTGCAGAGCTTTCGCCCAAGGTCTGCTCAGGGCACTGCCCCAGACAGAATGGAAGGAACTAGTGCCACTGGGCTGGTGGAGTTCCTGTGTGCCTGGCCTGCTGGTCCCAGTTACTCCCAGTGTTGGAACAGATGTAGTGTCCTCCTCACCTCTGATCCTGGGCATGTCAGAGTGCCTGGGACTGGAGTTTCCTTTGGGTGCTTTGGGACTGGCTCCCACAGCAACTCTTTTTAAGAAAAACATTTACTGGGACTGAACTACAGTTTTAGAGGTTTAGTCCATTTTCATCATGGAGGGGGCATGATGGCCTGTAGGCAGAAGGAGCTGAGAGTTCTACATCTTGATCTACAGGCAGTAGAAGACTGAGCCACACTAGGCCTAGCTTGAGCATCTGAGACCTCAAAGCCTGCCTCCATAGTGACACACTGTCTCCAACAAGGACACACCTTCTAATAGTACCACACACTATGGGCCAAATATTCAAACACATGAGTCTATGAGGGCCACTCCTATTCACCAGCAAACTCCGATCCTGTCTAAGCAGGAGAAAGAGAAAGACGACCTGGTTCCATGAAAGTAGAGATGGGAAGAGGATGGCAAACAGACTCCAATGTAATTCCAAGAATCATTAAGGAAAACTGTTAGAACTTATACTTTAAAAGTTAGAAAATCAAAACGAACTGGACAGATTCCTAAAACTACCAAAACTGAATCAAGACCAAATAAGCAACTTAAGCCAGACCCAGGTGACTATTTTCTTTTACTCAAAATAATGCTCTAAGTTTTAAACAAAGAAATTAACAAAAAGAAATAAATGCAATATAAGTAAGAAAAGAAGTCAAATTATCCCAATTTGCAAATGACATGGTCCTGTACTAAAAAGACCCTAAAGACGTCCAGAAAACTATACTTTCAGCAAAGTAGTAGTTGCAGAAGACCAGCAGATTTCCTATATGCTAATAATAAACTTTCCAAGAGATTAGAGGAAAAAAATTCATTCACAACAGCTTCAAAATAATAACCAAATAAATAACCCCAAAATAACCCAAGCCAGGGAGTTAAAAGACGTCTGCAGTAAAAACTGTAAGAAGACTGGCAAGAAACTGAGGGAGATGTAATAGGATGGAAAGATGCCTCCTCCCCGCGAATGTTCCTCCATAGGCAGAGTTGGTATTGTAAAGACATATTACCAAAGTGGCCTATAGATTCAATGCAATCCCTATAAAATTCCAATGATATCCCTCACTATCACGGCAGTAGACAATACTCCTAGGATTCATATGGGAGTTCCAAAGACTCCATACACCCAGAGCAGGAAGGGCGATTTGAAAATGTCATAGTACCTAATCTCTGATTATACTAGAGATGCTGTCATGGTTTGAATATGCTTGGCCCAGGGATTGGCACTATTTAGAGGTGTGACCTTATTGGAATAGATGTGTTACTGTGGGTGTGGGCTTTAAGACTCTCACCCTAGCTGCCTGGAAGCCAGTATTCTGCTAGCAGCCTTCAGATGAAGATGTAGAACTCTCAGCTCCTCCTGCACCATGCTTGCCTGGATGCTGACGTGCTCTTGCTTTGATGATCATGGACTGAACCTCTGAACCTGTAAGCCAGCCCCAGTTAAATGTTGTCCTTATAATGTTGCTTTGGTTATGGTGTCTGTTCACAGCAGTAAAACCCTAACTAAGACAGATTGTTAATAACATTTTCAACACAAAACAAGCACACAAACTAGGAAAATAGACTAGAGAACCTGGAAATAAATCCACACAACTGCAGCTACCTGCAGCCATCTGCAGCCATCTATGTTTTGACAAAGGGTCAAAAACGCACATTAAAGGGACAGGTTCATTTAACTAATGATGCTAGGGAATCAGCAATCCAGCCCAGCAGAATGAAATGAGATCTCCTCGTACTTGACACAAGAATCAATTCTAAGTAGACGAAAGTAATCATGTAAGACCCCTAAACTACAAAACTGCCAGGAGTAAAACACAGATACCAACGCTTCGGGACACAGGCCTAGACAAGGACTATCTGAGAAGACCGAAGCGGAACAGGAAATAATTCCAAGGTTGCAAATGAGATTACAAGAAACTGAAAAGATTTTGCATTGCAAATAGGAGTAAAAGATGGGAAATTTGTTGTCAATTTTACATCAAACAGAGGCTTGATATCTCCAATCTACAAAGAAACATGGAAATTAAACACCAAAACAAATATTCCAACAAGCAAATGCAGTAATAAACTAAACAGAGTCTCAAAAGAAGAGATATAAATGGCCGATAAATACTTTGAGAAAATGTTCAACATCTGCAGTTAGGGAACACACATTAGTACTGGACAGAACCACATCTGGTGGTACATGCCTGCCATCCCGGCTGACAAAAGCAATTTAAAGAAGAAAAATCTGATGCTGGGTAAAGCTCAAGGGGAGGTCATGGGGAAGGTCCAGGCAGCAGAGCCTGAGGAAGCTGGTCACATTAAATCCATTGCATCCGTGGTCAGGAACCAGAGTGGGATGAAGCCTGGTGCTCCTCTTCATGCAGTCTGCAACCCCAGCCTATAGAATGGTGCTACCCAGACATTTAGGATGACCTTTGAACTTTCATTAGTCCAATCGCTTTTCCATTCAGCCTCAACCGAGGTCTCAGGACATGGGGAAAATACAGCCAGATCCCTTGCCAAAACATAGCGGGAATGGCCAGTATATAGCCTAGGCTCCCACCGTCCATGTTTCTCTGGACATATCACCTTCCAAACCCCGTCAGACTGCTCACTAAGCTCTGCTTGCAGCTTTCTAGCTCTTTAGCTTGCAGCTGCAAACTCTTCTGCATTCCTGCCACTAACCAGTTCCAAAAGTCCAAGAACCCCACAGCCAAGGTTATCACAGCAAGGACTCCACTTCCCAGGGTCAATCTTACGTCTCAGCACTGCAAAAATAACAGGCAAAAGGAACTTAAGTCCAGTGACCAGCCCAAATTGGAATCCATCTCAAGGGGAGGCTCCAAGGCCTGACACTTATGATGCTATGGTGTGCTTACAGACAAGAGCCTAGCATAGCTGCCCTCTGAGAGGCCCAACAAGCAGTTGAACAAGTGGTTGAATTAGGGAAAGGCTGGAAGAAGTTGAGGAGGAGGGCAATCCCATAGGAAGATCGGCAGTCTCAACTAACCTGGACCCCCGAGATCTCTGAGCCACCAACCAGACAGCACAGACCAGCTGATAGGAGACCCGTGACATGTATTCAGCAGAGGTCTGGCCTCAGTGAGAGAAGCACCATCCAACCCTTGAGACACTTGAGGCCCCAGGGAGTGGGGAGGTCTGGGAGGGGGTAGTGGGGACATCCTTTCGGAGACAGGAGGAGGAATGGGATGAGGAACTGTCAGAGGGAGGACTGGGAGGGGTATAATGACTAGACTGTAAAAAAAGATTAAAGGATAAAAAAAAAATGGAGGAACTTAAAGAAAGGGTTCCTTTTGGCTCACGGTTTGATGGTAACAGCCATATGATAGGGAAACCATGGCTACAGGCGCTTGAGAATCTGGTCACATTTCGGGCACAGTCAGGTACAGAGAGATGAATGCTAGAGTTCAGCTTGTTTTCTCTGTTGTATTCATTCCAGGAGCCCACCTCATGGGTAGATAGTACCCCTACGTTCAGGGTGGGTTGCCCCTCCTTAATTACACCAATCTAGACAATCCCTCCTAGAAACACTGGGAGACTTGTCTCCTGGGTGATTCTAGATCCCATGACGTTGACGATCTTTATGAACTATCACGGCTATTTACAAGTTCGAGGTCATCTTGTGCTGCATAGTGAGACTCTAAAATAAACAAGGGATGGAGAGGCATGTAATAACATTTCATATACTCAAATAAATAAATGGCTGCATAGTGAGACTCTAAAATAAACAAGGGATGGAGAGGCATGTAATAACATTTCATATACTCAAATAAATAAATGACTATAATAAGATAGGATTTGAGGGGAGCTAATAGTGGACTAAACAGTAGCAAATGAATTTAACTGTATAAGTATTATTTATACAGTTATTTAATTTAACTGTATATGTACTTATTTATAAGTAAATAAGTCTACATGAAGAAGAAAAGAACAATCCCAAGTACTGTGACCACTATAAAAATGTTTAAAAAAAAAAAACCACACGTGTATGTGTGATTTGATATACACTCATGTATTGCCAAGCTCCGTCTTATGTGAGGGTCTCTGTATTACTGATTCCTGTGTCAGTGTGGGCAGAATGCCCGAGGACAAACTCCAAGAAGCATCGTTTGTTTTAGCTCACTGTTTTTGAGACCTCTGTCTCATTTTAGGTTGGCCCCACAAGCTTGGGAGAACATCAGAATGGAGAGAGCATGTCAACAGCTCACATCACAGCTGCCAAGAAACATTAGACAGAAGGGAGTCAGCAACTACATACTCTCAGGACCCCCACACAGTGGTCTACTTACTCCAGCCTAGGTTCCACCTCCCAATGTTTCCGAACCTCTGGAAATTGTGTCACTATCTGGTGAATAAGCATTCAAAGCAGAGGACTGTGGGGACATTCTAAATTCAAACCACAAGAGTCTAGACGCAACCAATACAGCTCTAAGAGCTTAGATTCTAAGTTCTGCTCTCAGGATGGGCATGGTAACTAGCACACTTTTAATCCCAGCACTTGAAAGGCATAAGCAGACAGATCAATGAGTTCAAGGCTAGTCTGGTCCACATAGGGAGTTCTCAGATAGTCAGGGTTATGTAGTACAAAACCAAACCAAACAAACAAACAAATATTCTCTAATAAACAGAACAAGAGCTCATTGGAAAAATGATTGATTCCAGGCCTAGAACTAGAACAGGACAACATGATATCAGAAAGGGCATGTTCAAAGTAAGAGATGAATGTTTAAAGGACATAGGAGCTAACTCAGAGACACTCATAATGGCAAGGGCTTAACTACTCTGAATAACAGTTCATATCCCAATCACAGTAGATTCTGCCTGTGAGCCAAAATAAACTAGTATATTAACTAATACATGAGGAAGAGATAACAGAAGATCATCATCAAGTAAATCTCTTAAGTAATTGTCATAAACAACTAGTAATGAATGATAAAAATATTCATTTTTTGAATGTAACAGGTCCCTAGTCTTGGAAGCACCCACTGGTTACAAAGGAGAGCACAGGCACCCTAGAGTATCAAGGTCTGATACAACCATCTTAAAGAGATCAAGGGAAACATCACCCTGTGCTAAGACATTCTGAAAGCAGATATTCCCACAGATCACTCCCAAGAAAAAGGCACAAGCTGACCTCTCTGGTATACTTGCAAAAAGAAAAAAAAAAAAGTCTAATCTCATTCTAATCATGAAAAAATAACTCCCAAACCTCAGCCGATTGAGCGTCTCTGAAGCGAAGACCGTGACCTTCAAACGCATCAAGGCCATGAAACTCACAGAAAGATCAGCTTGTTCAGAGTGCCAACTAAGTGTCTTGCAGAATCTTGGTACTTTACTGGGAAACCTGTTAAAAATCCGAATAGGATTTAATTGTGGATTAACAGTATCATATCAGTGCTAATCTCCTTATCTTTCTGTTGAATACATACTAATAACAGGGAAAGCTGATTAAGCACATAGGGGACTCCTGGTATTCTTTTTAACAAGTCTAGTTTGTGAACCTATACATATTTCAACCTTGAGATTGAACATTTCCAAGTACTTCCAGTCTTTAGGGAACAATCAGGTGAAATATCTTCTTTTGTTATTCCTTGATTGAAACCTTCAGACATGGATTGCATAAATCATGTCAGAAGAGTGCCAGAAGCCATCTCCAGTCAGTAGAATAATGTCTTGTTTAAAGTATCAGAAAATAAAGCCTAGCCCACTTGTCTCTTTGGCAGATCTGTGAAAACAGGGATGATAATGTGTGGTTTCTCTTCACAGATATAACTTCCAATGCAGTGAGTAATCACTGATGGCATACTGTGTGCTCAGAATTGATCCGACTCGCTTTAACGTCACTGCATTTTGTGGGACATCTGTTACCCACCACAAAGACTGCCTATAGATCGTTTTTTTTTTGGTCTCACTTCTTGTAATCAATGCCTGCGATGACAAAGGTCAGCCGACAGGAGGCAAAACACAACATATAGATATTTTCCAGCCTTGTTTTCCAGGCAAACAGTTATGAGAAAAACTAAAAGACTATCCCATCAATAGCTGAGTAGTCATCAGCCACACAAAAAACAACTCAGCAATGGATCTTAGTATTTCCCCCTGGGTCCCATTCAGCTCCTTTGGTCTCCCAGTCTCGCTTAATGAGATCACTCCCCTACTTGCTCACTCACCTTTATCTCACAGACTAGAGAGAGAAGGTTCATGCAGGCTCAAGTGAAGAAAGTGATACAGGCTATCCCTTAAAGCCAAGTTATAGATACAAATTTTAAAAATCCAATCAGTGGGAGTACTCACAAAATCTACAAAATATCCATTACTATGTCAGACTAAATCTGACGATTCTAGTCCATTATGAAACTCTTCCAGATTCCAGTGTGGGATGCAGAGCACAGGCCAAGAGGGCTTTCTGTGGTCGTGGAGAGGGAACTCAGGAAGCAAATCAATTTGAACTTTTATTTTATTGTCTGTTTGTTTGTTTGCCACACAGACGAAGAGACACCTTCAGCACTGCTCCCAGCTTTCTTGTGCTCCTAAGGAAGCCTGTCACTGGGTATCGACAATGATGAAAAAGGACATTTTGATCTAGATTGGAAACTATCTATGCTGCGTTTTTTTTTCCCCAGAGAGACTGCCTGTGTACACCAGTAGGGAGTGTGCTCTTTTGTTTTAAGTGGAGCCCAAGAGAAGCACAAAATAAAAGTCATCCTCATTTGTTGCGAACTCAGCCTGACTGCTGTTGATCTGAACAGCACAGCTGCCTGGACTGAGCAGCCGCAAACTCAGCCTGACTGCGGCTGATGTGAACAGCGCGGCTGCCTGGCTGCACGCAGCAGCCACAGCCACGGTGCTCTGTGCCTTCCACGCAAAGCTGTGGGTCTTCTCATTGCTCGGTTTTTCTTCCTTCCCTGTGGTGTTGGCCAGGTGCTGAGCAAACTCTAGCACTGAGCTCCTACTGCAGGTGCCCAGGGCTTCTGGTCCTTACAGTAATGCCTGCTTGTCATCGAGCTTAGCTACTTCCTTGAAGAAAAACAAAACAGGAACTGTGGAGTTAAAGTTTGGTTAGTCAGTGCCCAAGTTCCCTATTGCTTTGAAGAAAAAAAAATACATAAATAGCAACTGGGGACTGCCACAAAGCATAGCACATTAAGTGTGGGCTTCAAGGGACCAGGCAAAGTTCTGAGGGGAATTGAGCCAGAGAGCTCCTTCTACGATGAATGACCCTTCCTAAGTATAACATACACACATATACACTAACACACACTTACACACACACACTCACTCACACACACACATATACACATTCATAAACACTCACACCAAGACAGACAGACAGGCACACAAAGACAGACACATACACAGATAGACAGAGAAACAGAGGGAGAGAGGAAGGGGGAGGGAGGAAGAGCAAAAGGGAGAGAAAGACAGAGAGATGGAGAATTTTACTGTAAAGTGAAACAGACTCGAGTTAACACACCCAAGGGTGATGATACACCAAGACCACTGGGCATGCTCCCTCAGCACGCCGAATCCTAGTGCACATTTCTTCTTCTATCGACTGTTTTCAGTTTCTTAAAGAGTGGAATGAACTTTCTAAGGAAAAAAAGTATTTCTTGAAACGTTCTCTTACATACCAAACTCTTTTGAGAACCACTGACCGACTTCGTGTATTGTTCAATAAACCCAGCCAGAAGCACCTGTCTTAATTAGGGGTACTATTGCTATGACTAAAAAACATGACCAAAAGCAAACTGGGGAGGAAAGGGTTTATCTGGCTTATACTTCCATCCCTGGAGGAGCATCAGGACAGGAACTCAAACGGAGGGAACCTAGGTCAGGAACTGATTGATGTAGAGGCCATGGAGGAGTGCTGCTTACTGGCTTGCTTGGTCTGCTTTCTTATAGAACCCGGGACCACCGGCCCAGGTATGGCATCACTCACAATGAGCTGGGCCCTCCCCCACCCATTACTAAGAAAGTGCCCTACACAGGATCTGATAAAACCATTTTCTCAGCTGAGACTCCCTGCTCTGATGAGTCTAGCTTGTGTCAAGTTGACATAAAAGTAGCCAGCACAGGACCCTAGGACCAAGGAAGGTGGGTGGTAGAAAATGCATGACCATAAACATGCATATGTTAAACTCCACACAAATTAAGGGGACTCAAGCCATACTGAGGGCCAGATCATAATTCAAAACCCTGGCTCTGCTGTCTATACAAATAAACAAGGCTCGCATCTTGTCAAATGAATTAAATTTTTCCTAACATTAATTTTCCCTCAGCCAGAAAGCTAATTACAAATGTACCTTTTCCCAGATTAAACAAAATTATATTTTGTTAAATTAATGAACTCTGTTAATTAATTTTACCAAACTGCCCTCTGTTACAAAATATAAATTTCTTCAAAAGGTGGCTCTCAAGCATTTCCTATACAATTTTTCTTCTGCCTAGAGAAAAGTCACTCTCTACACGAGTGTCCAGTCACGTCACACTGTAGGACATCACACTGCTATCTACAAACGGTGAGACACACTCACAGCTCTCCTGGGACACATGTGACCCATGGGCCACAGGCTGGACATACCAGAATAACATTTAAGGGAAACTTTATAGAAGGTATATATAGAAGTAAAACCCCCAGCATTTATACTTTTATAATACTTCATATTTTAAATTTTTACTAAAAGAAGAATTTATCAATTGGAGCTAACAGCTGGTAGAGTAGAAAGCACGGACATGAACGCTCAGCTGACTTAGTAATAAATAGCTCCTAGTCAAAGCGAGCGGCCAAAGCATCGTCTTTAACTTCAGGATGCGGCGGTTACATTAAACTCATCCCATGGTCATGACATTATTATCCTTATGCCACGGCATATAGATTCCCCAGTGTAATGGAAGAGCAATCTTGTATAATAAAAATTTTATTTATGCTCGATGTTTGCAAAATACTAAATTAAAAGGAAAGAAACTTTTTAAAGTACAAACCCGTTACATCAAAAGAGCACTTCTGTTCCAGGTACTTTAGTAAGAGGGAAAACCTGAAAAGACTCCTAAGAGACACACCACTTTGTATATTCCCCCACCGCCCACCCCCACCAACAGGGTCTGACTATGTAGCCTTTGCTGTCCTTGAATTCACAGGGATTTGCCACCTGCTGGGATTAAAGACGTATGCCACTATACCCTGCTCTGGTAATTTTTAAAAATCACTCTAAAGTCATGAATAGAGTCATTTGAGAAACTCCTCAGGGACCAACGAGTGAAATGGGCAGCTATCCTTGGAGCTGCTGGGTAGGCCTTTAATTTATTAGAGAAAAGAGTGCCAAGGCAGATGAGAACTACATGAACATAGAAAGGGGTAGTTCGTCAAAGGAAATGCTTAGTCAGCAGAGCACAGACAGCATGGGAGAACATCTTTACCAGCTAAGGATAGTTCCAGAAAAGGAACTAACATCCAGAATTTACCAAGAATTGCAGAATTTACATCAAGGAAGTAAAACTACCAGTTAACAAATGGACTAATGAACTGAATAGCCATTTTTCAAAGAAAAAAAGAAATACAAAAGGCCAATAACTACTTTAAAGTGTGTTCAATATCCCTTGCCATTAAAATTACCTTTAGATACCACCTTATCCCGGTCAGAATAGTTATGATCAAGAAATCTGACAACAGCCAGACGGTGATGTACAACTTTAATTCCAGCACTCAGTAGGCAGAAGCAAGGCAGATCTCTGAGTTTAAGGTCAGCCTGGTCTACAAATCAAGTTCCAGGACAGCCAAGGCTGCACAGAGAAACCCTATTTCAAACAAACAAACAACAAACAAAACCCAGTAATCATTGGGGAGGATGTGGGGAGAGAGGGGGATCTTTGTTCACTGCTGGTGATGGTGCCAACTGATGCAGGCACGTGTGCATCAATTTGGAGGTCAATATAAAGATACCAGCTGTAAGTATGGTAAGTCCACTCGACCTTTAAAGCAACAGCATACTGTCTATACCAGTGCTTCACCTTTGGGTCGTAACCCCTTTGGGGGTTGAATGATCCATTCACAAGAGTCCCATACGAGATATCCTGCATATTGGACATTTGCATTACGATTCATAATGGTAGCAAAAGTAGTCATTGAAATAACAACAGTAAAATGCTCTGGGGGTCACCACAACACAAACTGTATTAAAGGCTCACAGCATTAGGAAGGTTGAGAACCATTTTTCTAAATTGTCTTCAAAGATGCCATTATTAAATCTGATGGACTTATTCTGCTTAGTATCCTGAATCTCTTGATGGAAGAATCATCTAGCCTGAGTGGCGTTGTATGGCTGTTTGTTTTGCTCTGTCTTCCTACCTCTGCCTCTTGTGAAATAAGATGAAAAGCCGGGGATAGGGGGTGCAGCTAGAATTTGCCTTGAGTATTCAGGCGTTTGGTCCTCAGATCAGAACTTGCCTAAGGCCTTTCATCGAGTTATATAAGCTATTCTCCAAGAGCTGATTGGTGAATCAGACAGACCTTGGGTGAAATCAGGGACCAGAACAAGGACAAGTATTAATTTAAGATACCAAAGTCCTGTCTGGCTTGCAATGGGTAACCAACAGGCATTTGTATGACTAATCTAGTCCTTTCACGTAAGCAGTGAATTCAGCTTTGCTTGAGTCAACAGTGTCGTTTGGTGTATTTTCAGAGAGCTCACATTCCACAAAAGTAGCCACAATTCTAACGTGAGAATCTGGAGCTGGAGCTAAAGATCCATGGTAGAACGCCCAGTTAGAGTATGTGTGTGGCCCTGTGCATGATCCTTACTTAGCATTGAACAAAAAAGGACAGGAGGGTGGCAGGGTTGTGTTTAATTGGCTTCTAGATATTATCAATTTTCAACCTAAGTTCACTGTTGCCTCGTTTTTAATGTTAAGTTTCAAATAAATGCAAAAGCTGCCAGACACAACTATCCTTAAATTAAAATGTTCAACTGAAAAATTTACTGCTAAAATTATGCAATCTCAGGGCTGGAGAGACAACTTTTGTTTTAACTTCTTCCAGAGAGCCATGATCCAAATCCCAGTATCCACATGGTAGCAGCTCACAATCTCTTTACTCCTGGTCCTAGGAATCCACTGGCTTCTTCAGGCCTCTGCGGGCACCAGATGCACATGTGGTGCATAGACATGTAAGCAGGAGGAACACACACACATACACACATTAAAATAGTCATAAATCAATTATGAGGTGGGGCTGGCTCAGCAGCTAAACTGACTTCACGCATGCGTGATACCTGGAGGTCGGTTCCCAGAAACTACAGAAACGCCGGTGGGCTCATGGCTTCTGAAATCCCAACCTGGCAAGGCAGACCCGGGATCTTCACTGGGCCGGGTATTCATATCAACAGCACCTCTGAATTCCAAAGAGTAAGACTGAGCTACGGGGGAGGGTAACTTCCGAGATCTTCAGCCACTTGCATTCATGTGCGCACATATTGGGCGCACCCACAGACAAACATGCATAAGGCGCACACACACATGAAAAGATTTGGAAAAACAAATGTTAATGTAGATCGGACCTTAGCTTAGTGCACCTTGAGGAACCATGTGGCAGCCAGGCTTGCTACCATGACACCCAGGTAGAAGCGCTGCCATCCTCATCACCCTCCAGTCCCTGCCCTCAGCACACAAGGCCGAACATACAGTGTGGGGTTACAAGCCCCAATGTCTCAGGGGCCCTCACAAAAGAAAGCCTACTAACGATGACAAGCAAGAGGGTAAGGAAAGTCAGAATGAGACCCCGAGGTCAGTAAACTCCTTCACCATCCATCCGCATCATTTCAACTTAGGTTACTAAGGCAGAAAACTGAACCGCAAGATGGCACCCAAAAGCAGTTTCGCAAGCTCTCTAAGCTAAGCAAGCTGAGTGAACAGAAGCCATTTTGTCAGGATCCAGAGTAGTCATTATTCGTGTGACATTCCAACAATATAACTTTAAAGACTTTTGATACTTTATTATTTTTCATTTATGTGTACATGGAGTGCTGGTGCCCATGGCGAATAGTGGCGTTGCCGTCCCTGGGGCTGCAACTACACACAGCTTTGAGTTGACCAACACAGGTGCTAGGAAGCAAACTCTGGTCCTCTAAAAGGCTCTTAACCACTAGGCAACAGATGGCATTTTAATTTACAAAAGCTAATAACACGATGTGAAAAAAAAGAAGCCAATATATTGACAGTACAAAAACTATTTTCAAAAGCACCATTTACTGCAACCCTATGTTGTTACCACTTAACAACTGCAACTCCAAAAGAACCATGTTCGAAAAGGATTTGCTGGTATGGAGAAGTATGATTTAAACACACACACACATACATACACACACACACACACACACACACACACACACACGCGCGCTACACAGAAGTTGCAATGACCACACTGAAAAATTTACCAAGGCTCCAACAGGCGTGCTGAGCATGTGCATGCAGCTCTTAGATAAGCCTACACCCGAATCTTTTAACCAGTCTTGCTGAACAATCATTACACAGTATACGGCAGAACCCTACATATTCCAGTAAAGACCAGATTTTACAGTATTTTGGTGGAGTGCGACATGCGGTGGATGGGCCAGAATTTCCTAGTTTGTTACCTGTACCACATTATTCTTTTCAGAATCATTTGTAAATTAACCCATAAGGTGGTATCAAAACAAAGTTTTTCAGAAGTCTATTGTGCCAATCTTCAAGAATTACACAATATGCTTATGAGAACACTAACACCTTAATTCAGGGTACTTTTAATTTTCTGTAATAATGCATTTTCTATTTAAAAACCTGGCAATGTTAGAGATACAACAGAAATATTAAAAACAAGCAAAATGTTGACTACAGAGCATTATTCTTCTAAAATGATTGGTCTCTGGGTCCGCATGAAGCACATATGTAGTGACACACCTATTCACGCCCCAGAGCACTGCTGTGTGGCAAATGATTAAGCACACTCTCAAACAGGAACCTAGCAATCACTGCTGGGCTAGAGACTGAGCTCAGCAGGCAGAGTGCTTGCCCAGCATGCAGGAGGGCACCCAGTGATGGTGCACTCCCATAATCCTACCACCCAGCTAATCGGGTGGAGAACATTGGTTCCATCACGCTTAGCTATACAGTAGTGGAGGCCAGCCTGGGATCCATGAGACTGAAAAGAAACCAATAGAAATCACACTTCTCTTCAACATCACTGAAGTGCTTAGAAACATTTATTTTGTGCTTAGAACCTTTTTCTAAGCCACCACAAACTACATATCTGAACTCTGACAGGAGAACGTTTAATACTATAAAGGAGTGGCCTAAAGGAAGCTGTCCCACATCACAGTACTGCAAGTCTAAGGAAGTCACACAGAGAGTGTAAGGGGAGGGAGTGTCACAGACACCATCTATTCCATAAAGGCTGGATGACTCATCAAGAATTTAGTCTGTTTTCCCCCTTACAGATATCAAGACAGTCCCTCCACTATACCCTTCCCACTCTGTAAGATGAAATCGATATAGTCCATCTTGCTGATCTTGTTTCCTTTTGTGAGACACACAGTACTAGCAGTCAAGAACAATACAATATGAAATTTGTCTTTAAAACATAACAGTGTTATGATTTTCACACACAAAGCAATATCCTGACTATAAAATTCATCAAGAACCTGGGGAGGACAGAGATACAATAAAAACACATAGTAGTAGATGTTTCTTGGGTAGAATGCAGACTTCATTTTACATCAATTAAGCTCTGAATTTCCAAAATATAAAATATCAAAGCTTTTCCACATCAAATTTTAAAAATCAGAAAATTTCATCTTCACATTAAAAAGAGAAAACTTCAGACCATTTAATAATAATAATTTAAAATCTGGAATGTATAGCCAAATTTGTACATTTTCAAGTAAACAGTTCAATTTGATGGTTCTCTCAGTAAACTTCAACTTAAAAGGATAGAAAAGTTCTGTTTACCCACAGTAAACACAACAGTGATACTGTTAATTTTTTCCAACTTAAAAATGTAAAACATGGCAAATAACAAAAATCATATTGTGAACAAGAGACCAAAACAGGCATCAGCCTTAAGAATTAATACAATGCCATAGACTTATAAAAACTTCTTAAGTCAGCAGCATATTCTAAATGTAATGTATAGAAATGAAAGCTATAAAGTAAGGTAGTTTTGTTAGCTGTAGAATCCAAACTCCATGAGGAAACTTTGGACTCTATCCAAGCGCAGCGTTATCAATGAAGTACATGTCTTGAAACAACGGGCAATGCTCCCACTTATGGGAAATATGATCCTTTTTTCACACAGTGAAACTGAGAAAAATGATGTGAAATGAGAAATCCTTCTCTCTAAGGTAATTTTCTTAAATACCCCAGTAATGCAAATCTTGGGAAAGGCAGTTTTGAATCTCACATAAAATAGATTATTAAATATAAACACAAATCTTACTGCTTGGCACCAGGATCTTCTAAAATTGAATAACTTTAAACCATCATAATATTCTTAAACCATATTTCAAACTGTTATGTCTAACTGCTTTTATTTCCTGAATGAAAACTGTCCAACCTAATGACAACCTAAACTGTATATACAGCAAGTCACAGTTCAGTTCGCAACAGAAATGATCACCAATCTTCAGTTTTGCCAAAATCATAGTATTAAAATATATGTAAAGCTTAGGATTTGTCTGTGGCCGAGGACGGGCCCACACAGCGCTGTCTTGGGCCACTCTGAGAAGTGTCTTTGCTTGCTCCCTCTCTATTTTCTGTCTCCTCTTCTGAAACATCTTCTTCATCAGCCTCTTGTTCTTCCTCCACTTTTTTCAGAGGTTGAGAAAATTCTGGTGACGGCTTTTCTTAAAGATCAGAAATGTACTTTAGTTAATCAACTGAATCTGCTTTAGAGTAAGACTGAGATACAAGGATTCGTGAGCCCTGACAGTTAGGTTTAGACTTTCAAAGAGAATAAAGCAGGTACCATACAAAGATTCATTTATCACATTCAAATCACCTAACCCAACATTAATGAATCAATGTCAATGCAGTGAACACAGAAGCTGAGATAAAATATTCTGCATTAAACAAACCTATCCTGTAACGACCTGTTAGTTTTCAGTCTGTAAGTATACTAAAATTTCAGCCCTACCCTGTCTCAGGTCCCAGAGAAACAAGAATCACAAACTTCCAAAGGCTGCATGCTTGTCCAGATATGTTCTCTTTCCCCATCCTCACCTACATAACTTACTAAGGCACAACTGCAAGAAACAAAAGAAACACACACCCAAGTGTAGCCTTTCTACTTTTTAGAGGGCTTGATACTAAGTTCAAAGCACAATGTGTTAAAGAGACAGATACAGAAGTGAGAACTGTATACTATAAGCAGACATTTACTATATGCAGTGATTCTAGACTGTTCCAATCCTAGGCAACCACCACTGCAGGGAGGGTTAGCAAACATAGCAAGCTATTGGAAGAAACTCAATGCTGACAACCTGGCATGGCTCTTCATACTGGACTTACTCCTTGTCCTATGTCATACCCATGGGATTTCAGTGAGCACTACTGTTTACAACAGAGTACTTTACCCAGCATGATTCTGTCCCCTCAAAGAACACCACCACGTAATATGTGGAGACACTTATGGGTGTCATATCTGATAAGGACAGAACTCTGGGCACCCGTGGAATACTGCTGACCATTCAGCATTATACAACTCAGTATACACAAGTAAAACTGATGTGTGTAAAATAGAGCAAGTGTCAAGAAGCAAGCTTCATACACAGTGGATATACGCCACAATTTCCTCAACCCTAGGATTATGAGCCACGGCCTTCTATGTTTACCTTACATTAATGGAGAACAGTTCAATATACACCAAGTTAACGGTGCAGTGAGCTCAACAGTGGCAGGAAATTATTACATTATTAGTAATGAATAACTAGTTCTAATAATGTAGACTAATTATACAGCATAGTTCACCATCAACACCAACTAACCTCAGTCAACTTTTCCTACTCTACTACTAGAAAAAAAAGGAAAATTAGTTGAGTACAAAGAAATTTTCAATACCTACAAGCTACATGAAATATAACATTCTCTGACTTTTGACAATGTTCCAAGATCGAGAGTTATCATTTTACATGAAATATTTCTCTCTCACCTTTCTTTTATGCCACAGCCGTCAAGGATCATCATTCACATTTAATAACCGAGGCTCAGAGCAGCCAGCGACTATATTTACAGAATGAAAACCACTCAAAGTGTCAACTGTGTAGTAGGTGTAGCTCAATGGTAGTGCTTGCCTAGCATGTACACATCCCAAAACTCAAGTCCTAGTACCACACATGTGCATGGACACACCAACTTACTTGTAGACAGTTGTGGTTTGCGTCTTTTTGAAGGGCAAAGGCAATCTGCTACAAATATCATACACTGCAAAATAAGCAGAAATCTAAATGTATGACATGTAATACAGCTAATGCTAACAAAGTTATCATGG
Organism: Montemys delectorum; assembly: GCA_019843815.1. Taxonomy (NCBI): domain Eukaryota; kingdom Metazoa; phylum Chordata; class Mammalia; order Rodentia; family Muridae; genus Montemys; species Montemys delectorum. The sequence goes on from JADRCD010234388.1 coordinate 16,717, forward strand.
TCTCAAGTATTTTTCTTAGTACTCTAAAAATGAAGTACTTACAAGTCCCAGCAGCAGTCCTGAGAGCACTGTGGCAAAAGCAAAAACCAAGTATGAGCCCCACGCCGGTATTCCAAGGTCATGAACAAAGTAGCTGTGGCTAGTCTGCAATAGAGAGAAACAAACTAAGACCATGCTCATTAAAAACAAGTGTTCGAAATGGTTATGACAGAAAGGCTGATCCATACCCTGACGTACACCGAGAGCTGAAAAAGTGCTGACATAGCGGTCATCCTAAAAGACAGAGGAAGGAGAAACTGAGCAAAGATATACAGCTGTGCCTAGGTCTACACACTGCACTTTCTACTTTTAGTTTCTCCAACATGACAAGACTTTCTTGCTTGGATTTATCAATCGAGAGCCCTTAATGATATATAAATAACATATAGGAAATAAACACTAAGCCAACGCATAAAGTAAAAATAACTACTTTCGCATTGTTAAATGTCAGCGGTTTGGATGTTTTTTTCTGTTTCGTTTTAAAGTTAAATAATAAAAAGTGTTTGTTGAGTTGACAACGAGTTTCCTGTAACAAGTATAACTGGAGCTGCCTGGAGCTTCTGCATATGAAACCTCACAGCAGCTCCATCCAACCCAACTGCCATACTGCTTAGATGAGCGGAGTAGCCTCCCTGAACTGGGAGTAGCCTCCCTCTTCAGTCAACTAATAAAGAAAGGACCACCTGCTGCACTGGGTTCAAGAGACACTAAAGCAGCCATGTCCTCTACTCGGGTAGAGCAACTCGCTGAACTGCTTAAGTTCAATAGAGAAAAGCATTCATCACATTGCTTGTGCTGTTTAAAGGTCAAGTAGGTGTGGTGGCTCACACATGTAATCCTAGCACCTGGAGGCCAGGGCAGGAGAACCAAAAGCTGCAGGTCAATCTGGGCTATCCAGCAAGACCTTGTCAAAAACAAACTGAACTGGAACTGAAATGTAAAACCTCACTGTTCTGACGGTTGAAGGATAATTCCAAGTTTTGCGTCCAGAGTCAGAAAGGGAAGGGGGCAATGCTACTTCCAATACAACAAGGGCCGATCTCTTTCCCCATTCCAGAATCCACAGCAGCTCTGTGTTCTTATAGTTAGTATCCCAACTCTGTCTTTTGATGGCAAGGATGGGGAAGGTCAGGAGTAATTTAGTCACACCAAAATGGGACCATACAGTCTTAGCAAAGTCTACCTGCCAGGTTTCTCAAGTGGAGCACCGGATTCAAGTAAACATGCTTGCCATTCTCAAGCCTAATTATGGTGAATGTATCTACCTTCTACCTATAAGCTCATATCATTATTCATTGTCAGGCACACTATTCATAGAAGTTATCAGGTGTAGCCATTCAAACACATTAACAATGTGTTTATTACTTCACATTAACAATGAAAGTACATGACCGAACACTCTTACTCCATTAAAATTAGGATCAAGCAATAGCCTTCCTTTCCTATTATGCTGCTCAGTTTCTAAAGGATCAAGCTCTCAATGATACATTTAACCAAATCAAAGCTAAAATAGTCTGAAAAGCACATTCAATGTGATCCTACAAAATGCCTACTCCTGGCTCACAAGAATAAAAGTATCTTTTATGGTCACAGTAAGCATATATTCGAATATACATAGCATAAAAAATCTAAGAAACAGCACTGCCTGCTTTACTTACATGAAACATAATTATCTGCAATTAATTCTGAAGGAAGATAGTCCTTATACTTACAGAATAGAACTTGGACCAAACCATGATGATATAGGTTCAATATTCTTCCATTCTTTCTCACTTACGAAGTTTATGAAGTCCTTCTTAGTCCTTGGGCCCATATAGCGCCTAAATTCGCCATCTTTACAACTAAAGATCAGAACTAAATATTAACTAGCAGCAAGAAATAATTGTGTTCAACTATTTCTTCATTTTACAGTCAATCATAATTTTCAAAAAGATCTAGCACAGCACCAGAACACATTATGATGCAATGATGACATCAGAGCCCAAACATCTAAGACCACAGGCTTTAAGATTTTATTCTTTCAATCACAGTGTTGCTGTGGGTGAAGGATTCTTAGCCTGAGGTAAGGTAGGGCACAACTGACACTTCGGGACTGAGAGCTCCCGTCTAGCACAGAATGCCGTGTTGAGAGTGAGGGTGGGCAGCCTGTCCTCAAGTCTTTATCATATAAGACACTTACCCCAAGAGGCTACTGTGAAAGACATTTTCCCTGACTTTCTCAGTCTGCCATTTGGTTACAGGAAGGCTACTGATTTTTGTCTGTTAATGTTGTATTTTGCTTACTTGGCTAAAGTATTCATCAGCTATAGAAGTTTTCTGGTAGAATTTCTGGGGTCTTTTCTGCCTAGTCATTTTAGCGCCAAGTAAAGCTACCTTGACCTCTTCCTTTCCTGTATACAGCCCCTTGACCTCCTTCAGTTGTCTTACCTCTCTAGCTAGGACGTCAAGTGCGCTATTGAACAGGAATGGAGAGAGTGAGCACCTTGTCTTGTTCCTAATTATTTCAGAGGACATGCCTCAAGTTCTTTCTGCTTGGGTTGATGCTGGCTGTGGGCTTGCTATAATTTGAAATTATTATGCTGAGGTACATTCCTTGCATCCCCAGTCTCTCCAGAGCTTTTATCATGAAGGTATAGGTAAAGGCCTTTTCTCCATCTAATGTTATGATAATGTAGTTTTGGGGTTTTTATGTAATAGATTATGTTCCCTGATTTACTATGTTGAACCATTCCTGGATCCCTGGGAAGAAGCCAACTTGATCATGATGGATAATCTTTTTGATGTGTTCTTGAATTCAGTTTCCAAGTATTTTATTGAGAATTTTTGCATCATACCCATAAAGGATATTATTGGTCTATACTTCTCTTTCTTTTTTGGGTTGTTGTGTGGTTTGGGTATTAGGGTAATGTAGCTTTGTAAAAAGAACTAGGACATGTCTCTTTACTTTCAATATTGTGAAATAATTTAAGAAATATTGGTGTTAGCTCTTTTTTAGGTCAGGTAGAATTCTGCACTGAATCTATCAGGCCCTGAACTTTTGTTCATTGGGAGATTTAAATACTACACGGATATCTCAAGAAATTTATCTCCTTCTTTTACAGTCTGATGGAATACAGGTTTTTAAGTATGTCCCTATGATTCTCTGAATTTCTTTGGTATCTGTTGCACTATCTCCCTTTTCACCTCTAGTTTTACTTGGCTAAGAGTTTGTCAATCTTATTGATTCTCATATACAAAGCAGAAATAATATTTGTTAAAAAAATAAAAAGACCAAGAAAGTGAAAGATTTAATTTCCTGCTGTAACTTTAAATGAGGAAATAAGTCCTTCCTGGTATTTAGTCACCAGCTAATTACACTGATGTCCAGGTCAAGTACAGAGATTGTCTCCCTCTGGGTTAGTGTAGTTTGGAAACACAGTCAAAGAGACAGAGCCAAGACTTGTTCACTAGAACTCATGGCCACTCAGTGTCGCCCCAAGCTGTATAACCCGTACTTTCTCAGACCGTGTTCCTCTTGTTTAAGATTACTCAGGAAAGAATGTTTACCCTTCACTTTTGAGAATTCTATCTAGTCTCAAGGTTTCATTTAAAACTCATGTTCTCCAGGAACTGCTCTGACTAACTGCTGCTTCTGCCCATCACCCAGCTTTCCTACAGGACTCAATAGAACTCTGGGCTATTAGTTACTGACTATATTGAAGAGGACCATACCAATCATGAGAACTGTCTACAGAAATTACAAATCTCCAAAACAAAGAGTGTTTTATGTATCATTCATCTACTTTTTTAATAAGACTTAATGTACCACTAACTAAAACCAAATCAAGTTCTCAAGTCCTTGCTAAATATAATGAGATTACCTCAGCTCTTCAAACATAATGCGAGTTAGAGGCCTACTGCTCTCATTACACTGTGATCTAATCCTCTCCATGACCAAGAACCTCCAAATACTTACTGATAAATAGAGGGAAGAGCAGTTATGATAAACCGTCCACTCAGTCCTACAAATGACAAGGAATAAACAACAATTAGGGACAACTGCTTATTAAAAGCTGACTTTAAATTATTTAAATGCTAATAAGAACAAGAAAATACCTAAACATAATAAACAATGAAAACATGAATTAGTTGTTAAAGCAACTTTAAAGACACATTAATGTATGTTAAGTCAGCTAAAGTTTATGAAGCCTAAATACTGAAATTATCTGTGAATAACTAAGTACCCGAGGAATTAGTACTACCACAGTAATTGACCAGTAGTGACCAGTCAAGTAAAAACAAGCTTAAGGACGTCTCAAACCAGAATGCATTTGCCATTCAAGAACAAAGGTAGTTTTATTGTTGCTAAAAATGGGAATGTTACCAAACTATGAGCATGACACATATCATTAGCCATATGTCAAAATAGGATAGATAGCATTAGCAAGGACACAGACCCATCCAGAGCTTTAATACCTGTCTGCTCTGTGACATCCACTTTTGCAACTTTAACCTCAAGGTCTTCTCCCCACTCGGCAAAACTTTCCCATTCTGGCTGAAGATTCTGACAGGCAGGGCACCAAGGAGCATAACTACAAAAGACGGTTACATCTTTAAAAGTTAAGTACTTTAATGACCTAACTCTGAAGAACATTTAAGGCATACTTTTTGTAGAATATTTATATTTATAACACAAAAAATGATCCATGTGGGATGCATTACACCTGTAATCTCAATTTAGGAAGCTGAGGCTGGAGGACTACTGAGTGCAAGCCCAGCATGGGTTACAGAGTATGACCTTGGGTTGAACAAGGAAACAAACTGGGTAATTTTATGCAGATGGAAAAAATTGAAAGCATGAGCCTGGCAATGTGGACATCAAGAAATGCTCAACTGATGAACCCAACTACATTAAAAAAAAAAAAAAAAAAAAAAAAGCAAGCCTGAGAATACATTCTTTTTTTTGTTTGTTTGTTTTGAGACAGGGTTTCTCTGTATAGCCCTGGCTGTCCTACAACTCACTTTGTAGACCAGGCAGGCCTTGAACTCAGAAATCCGCCTGTCCCTGCCTCCCAAGTGCTGGAATTAAAGGCGTGTGCCACCACTGCCCAGCTGAGAATACATTCTTAAATACACGTGAACGTTCTAACATGTCAAACAGCTCTTCCAAAACCTTTAGATTTTTCAATTAAAACATGGCAACCAGAAAGTTTTGTTTGTTTAAGTTCACCAAGTTAAGTAATTTTACAAGCAGGGTTATGAGCAAAATATTGGAAAAATAGGGAGTACCTGGGCTCTACATGCTGCAACTGGTATACAATCACTACTGGGAATAATTACCATCAGGGATCGCCTCAGGAAGGCAGGCTACTCAAAGTAAACGAAGCTGGAGACCTACATTCTTATGTACAAATATTACTCTAAACCTAACCCTCACACAGATATTGGGCAGAGTAGACAAAACTCTACTGGCCAGCAGCATGACACCAAAAGCCAAGGACGCTAGCACTCGAAACACATCTCTGAAACTCACTATCTTTCCAGGTCCAAGTTTTTCCTTAGAATTTTGTTTTCTATTTCATTGCCCGTTGTAATTTGCAACCACAAAGAACAAAGTGTACACATAACACTTTTGAACTGTTTTAGGAAAAATTAAGCTTCTAAGATAGGCATGTAAATAAGGCAAAACCAGTGTTACATACAAAAGTCAAACTCTTTAACAGTAAAATTACAATGAAAAACGCTCTATAATAAACCTCATCAAAAGTGAATTTACAGGGAACAATTCACTTGTAATTAAGGGTCGAATATTATGACTATCAAATGTGTTGTTTCTTAATGCTTTTTAAGAACTTCCCCTCTTATTTATTTATTCACTTTACATCTCAATCGCTGACCCCCTTCTAGTACAATACCTACCCCCACCCCTAGAGGTTTTTTAAATTCCCAAATTTTAGCCAAAGATAATGGGACACATGGGACACTGTAACTTCAGATGGATGTTTTTAATCTCATTCTCAGTATTATGGTAGTTTAGCTCCCCTTTATACTTTCTGTGGATATTTACAGTGTGACAAAAAAAAAAAGTTTAAAGGTATCTTCCTGTAATATTTGACTAAATTTTAGATATCAATTTATAATCACTACTGCTATTCATGACAATGACCGAAAACAAACAGCACTGGCTAGCATTCCTCTCCTGAAAATTGACTTCAGTGAACGGCTGATGGTCAGGACACTAAACGTCTGCCCTACCATAGTCTCCATAAAAATGCCTTAGACATTTCCTTTTGTTTTATGACAGGTATCATGGGTCTCACCTAGGTTCTCTCTTGAGGATGTTCACTTCCACCTTTTCCTTAGTGCACAGCCCTAAACATAACCACAATGTAGGAAAACAACAGAATCTTGCTCAAGGGTTGCTAACAACAATGCCTGCATATATTTACTCTTGAAGTCCAACAAAGCTACTATGACAGCATCTGAAGGGGCCAATCTGTAAAGCAGGGGATGAGAGTGGTTAACTACTACGATAAGGAATATGTAGAATAATTACCAAAAAAAAAAAAAGTATGTGAAGATACTGAGTAGTGTCCAGTAAACAATGAAAATTCAATAGTGGTGCTTTCACAACATCAATAATGCTGTTATCAGTAACACTGTCAATTAACCATTCCATTAATTTATCATCTAAAACAAAGGCCAAGGGTAGTTTATTTCCAACAGCAGCAGAACAGACATTGTTGAAGTAGAATCATCACACAAGGCAAGTGATTTTGTTTGAATAGTAAATGATGAACTGGAGTTTTTAAAGGGCCTATTAATAATCATACTAATGCATATGCAATACCAGTCGCAGGCCTGTAAGTCACAATTCAAGCCATTCTCTAAATTGCAAATGGGCCGGCCCAAGGAAAAATGAGATTCATATCAAAAGAATCTCATATCAAAAGAATGAATGTAGGCAAGGAGAAAAAAAAAGAAAATAAAGATTTTAAAATATATTTCCATTTATTTGGCATTTTCAATAAAAAAAATCTACAAAATAAAAACAAAGAGTTCGAAATTCAAGCATTACAAACAGATAATATAGCAATTTCCGAATGACGGGTTAAAAGCGAGATTTTGTTCAATATCACCTTTTGTAAAAATTTGGAGACTTGAAGTCTAGACGTCTATAAAAGATCACTACAAGTCTATAGAAATAGCCAAGACCTCCATCCCACCCAATCCCACCTTCAAACCCGCTAGGCTATTCCAGAGAATTCGATGTGGCACTTAATCCTTTAATCGCACCACAGTGCTTAGCAACGACGAGGCTCGGTGCACGCTTAGATAGAAAAGTAGTATTTCCGGTTAAGAAATGACCCTGGAGCGGGGGGCGGCAAAGGCTGGGACCCCTAGACCTGGCCGAGGAAGATGGGCCAGTCAGGTGTACAGCTTGATGGAGGGGGCGGCGAAGGCCACCGCCACCCAGACAACCGCCCCGCACTCACAATTCTATCATCCACTCTCCTTCCAGCAACGAGGTCCAGTTCTCATCGGTGAGGACGCGCACGTTGCTCCGCCGTCCGTGGGCCCCAGGGACCGCCCAGAGCAACAGGACCAGGGCTGCCAGGGGAACCAAGAGACGCCCCAAGTGCGCCATGTCAGCCGCTCGCCCAGCCTCAGCGCGCCCCTACTCCACCTCCCCGCCGCAGTTCCACTTCCGCTCTGGCGGCCGCTCCGCTCATGCGCACAACGAGCCTGCGAGGCGCGCGACACCCTCTCCCCCTCCCCCCCCCAACAACTCAGTGCGCATGTCCGGGACCTGATGCGGAAGGTGGAGAGGGGAAGCGGGAAATCCTTCCGTCTATCTCCGGCGCGCACGAGGGAGGAGGAGACTGCCGATTGTGGTCCGGCGAAAAGCGCTGGAAGGGGCGGTAGGCGGAGGGATCAGAGTGATGTTCTAGAGATGAGTCGCCCTGTCGTGCCCACCAGTGCCTAGTATGGTCACTATGACAGTTTTCTCTGGAACTTTACCCTTTCAAAATATCACCAGTTCGACGACTCTAGGGAGAATGTACTGCTGCTCCTGTAAGATAACGGTGGCCCACTACGCCATGTGCTAATCAGTTTCGGAGTGGTGTGGAGGGGGTGCCTCTTTAGAAGGAAGATAGGCATTCGCAGAAGCCAAGAGGGCTACAGCAGCTCCAGGCTTCCGGACATAGAGTGGGATAGGTGCTTCTAAGCAGCAGCTCCATACCCTCCTCCATCGTGGGAACATTTTAAGACACACAGCTTTATTGTCGTAATGTGATCGGACCATCCATCTCAGGTTAGGTTTGTTCCTCTGAGGACGTGTTTTGTTCTTCTCCTACGTCAATTTAATTAGATTTAGGGCAAGGATCTCTTTATGACCGAAATGTGCTGCTTCTTGCCTTAAGAACTCTTAAGAGAATGTTATTAAATTTGAGATGATCAAATCAAAGTATCTCTGCTAACTTATCAACCACAAACTCTCTGTCCCATCCCCCTTGCTTCTATGAGGGTGCTCCCTCACACACCTAGCCACTCCTGCCTCCCTTCCCTAGCATTCTTCTATGCTGAGGCATCAAACTAAAGATGGGGGGGGGGGGTTTCTGGGTGCTTTTGTTTTTGTTGTTTGTTTGTTTTGGTTTTTCGAGACAGGGTTTCTCTGTATAGCCCTGGCTGTCCTGGAACTCACTCTATAGACCAGGCTGGCCTCGAACTCAGAAATCCACCTGCCTCTGCCTAGCAAGTGCTGGGATTATAGGTGTGTGCTACCACTGCCCAGCTAAGATAGGGTTTTTAAAGAGGTAGTTTAAATGAAGTCATCCAGGGACCTCAATTTTCTAAATAAACAAAACAAAACAAACAAAAAAAAACCAAAAGGTATGCTGGATAATTTTTTATGTCAACTTGACACAAGCTGAAATCACTTGAGAGAAAGTTAAGAAAATTAAGTTAAGAAAATTAAGCCTCAATTAAGAAAATGCCTACATACAATCTGGCTATAGGCATTTTTGTAATGAGTGATTGATCAGGGCCAGCCCTTTGTGGGTAATGCCATCTCTGGCCTGGTTGTCCTGGGTTCTATAAGCAGACTAAGCAAGCCAATAAGCAGTACTCCTCCATGGTCTCTGCATCAGCTCCTGCCTCCAGGTTCCTGCCCTGTTTGAGTTCCTGTCCTGTCTTCTTTCAGTTATGGACTACAGTGTGGAAGTGTAAGCCAAATAAATCCTTTCGTGTGGAAGTGTAAGCCAAATAAATCCTTTCCTCCCCAATGTGCTTTTTGGAGTTTCATTACAGCCATGGAAGTGCTAAGACAAAGGGAATCCTTAGGAGAGAAGGAGGTGAGAACACAGGTATGTCATAAAAGTTCTAGAGATTTTAGGACTAGATGGAACAAGCCTCAAAATAATAAAGGCACGTACAACAAACCTATAGCCAACATTATGTTAAATGGAGACAAACTGAGTATGAGCAGGACAAGGATGTTCACACTCTCTTATCTACAAGTGCTTGAAGTTTTAGTTATAGCAATTAGATAAGAGAAAGGCATAAAAGGGATAAAAAAATTGGAAAGGAAGAAGATAAACCATCTCTATTTACAGATAACACAATTCTTTGTTTAAAAGACACTACTGAGTCTGCTAGAAAACTTTTGAATCTAATAAATACAGTCAAGTTGCCATATATAAAATACATGTTAAAAAAAATAAAAAAGAGCCGCCATTGTACTCCCAGAAAAAGAAATTAGGGGCAACATTCCATTTAAAATAATCAGCCCTCCAATTACGTATTTAGGAATATATCTAATCAAAAAAAAATAATGGACCTCTACAAAAAATATCTTCAAGATATTTAAAAATGAAATTACAGAAGATACTAGATTATGAAAAGACATCTCATGCTCCTGGATTGGCAGTTATTATTCTGAGGATGGCTATACTACCAATATTAATTTACAGGTTTAATGCAATATATTTCAAATTCCATTTTGATATCACATTTCATAGGTTTAGGGAAAAAATATAAGAATTTGCACACGCACACACATACACATGGAGACGGGGGGAGAGAGAGAGAGAGAGAGAGAGAGACAGAGACAGAGACAGAGACAGAGATCCAAAACAGCCAAACCAGTCCTGGGTGATACTGGCATAAGATCAGACGGAAAGACCAATGGGTAGAACACAGGTCCTGGAAATCAGACAACAATGCTGTGCCCACTTAATTATTTACAAGGAATCAAAAACATACACTAGAAAAAAAGGTAGCCTAGTCAACAAATGGTTCTGTCAAAATTTGATATCTACCTCAGAAGAGTGAAATTAGATTCATATTTTTCACCTTATACAAAAATCAATTTAAAAATGGATCAAATACCTTAATTTAAAGCCTGAAACACTGAAAGTTCTAGAAGAAAACACAGAGGAAGATGCTGGGGAATATAGAACCTTTTTAATGGAGGACAAACAGCACAGGAACTAGCCCCGAGCATCAGCATAGGGGTCGACAGGAAAATCAAGTCTCTGCTCAGCAAAGGAAACAGTCAACAGAGCACAGACGGCCCACAGCATGGGAGAACATCTGTACCAGCTACGCCTCAGACAAAGGGCTGAACTGACATTCAGAATTTACAAAGAACTGCAGAAATCAAATACTCAGGAAATAAAACTGCCAATTAATAAATAGGCAAGTGAATTGAATAAACAACTTTTCAAAAAAAGAAATACAAATTGCCAGTACGTGTATTTTGTTTAAATGTTCTATATTTCTAGCCATCAGGGAAATACAAACTAAAACTACTTTGAGATACCACATCACCCCAATCAGAATGTCTCTCATCAAGAAACCTGATAACAAATGTTGGAGAAGTGTGTGGTGAGCTGAACCCTTATTCATACAGGTGATGGTGCAAATTAATACAGCTATTGTGAAATCAAGTTTGGAGAATTCTCAAAAAAATAAATAAAAATAAAACTATACTGGCTACTTTTATAGTTATCTGGGAGAAAGCCTCAATTGAGAAAATACCTCCTTAAGTCAGGCTGTAGAGAAGTCTGTATGGAATTTCCCTAGTGATCAATGTGTGAGGGCCCAGCCCATAGTGTGTAGTACCACCCTGGGCTGTTGGTTCTGGATTCTATAAGAAAGCAGACTGAGCAAGCTAAATGAAGCAAGCCAGGAACCAGCACACCTCCATGGCTTCTGCATCAGCTCCTGCCTCCAGGTTCCTTTCCTGTTTGAGTTCCTGTCCTGACTTCCTTAAATGAGAAACACTGAAGATAAGCCAAAAAAGCCCCTTTCCTCCTTAAATTGCGTTGGTCATGGTGTTTCATCCAAGCTATGATAACCCTAACTAGACCTTAGACTTCCAGCCTTCAGGACCAGAGAAGATTGTGTGTTGCTTGGAAAGCACTTGGACAGTGTTGGGATTTTGTTAGGGCATGCTCAGAACTAACCAGTTACACTTGTTTTGCTGAGGAGTAGGACTGCGGAGGCATCTAGACGTATGTTATTATAGCATGGAAAAACTTTAGCTAGCCCCAGTACCTTCATGCTTGTACAGAATCCCACCCTGTGCCTTCAGCTACCAGATCCATTTTCATTTTCCAACTAAAACCAAAATAGGCTTCTTAGAACTCAAGGCTGAGTATTTCATTACAAAAATTATTTAATGGATGAGTAATAGGCTATCCATTATTCTCCACATAAAATTCAAGTATATTTTCTTAAGGTTTATTTTTAGTATCATGTATATGCGTGTACATGTGCATGCTCATAGAGGGGGTTGGAGCCCCTGGAGCTGACTTTGCAGGTGGTTGCAAGTCTCCCCATAACATTCTGGGATCTGAGCTAGGTCCTGTGCAAGAACAGCAAGTGCTCTTATCAACCGAATCCTCTCTCTAGCCCCGAATACAGATATTTTAATACAGTTTCTAATGTTCTGGTTGGCTGGCATTTAATTTACCCAGGCAAATAGCCACTATATAAATACAGAGGAAGCTGAGAGAATGGCTAACTATTCCACCTTTAGATTTGTCTTTGCATTTTATTTTTGAGTATTGAGGGTTAGGCATTCTCTTGGTACACCCACTCTGAACACTGGACCTTTAACTTCACCTTTATCATAGCATCTTATATTTGCCTGCACAATGTCTCTTTCACATGGTGCCTTCTGATTGAACTGTGTCTGTCATATTCATCAGTGTATCTTTGATAGCTATGGGTCATTGGTGTTACCAGATTCTATAGGTCAATTAAACCTTTAACCCGAAGCATTAGTGGTACCAAGTGTTTTAAAAACACAGAAATTGGGGCTGGAAAGATAAATCGGTGGTTAAAAGCACTTGCTGCCCTTGCTGACAACTGGAGTTCAGTTCCCAGCCCACACATTGGGCAGCACACAATCTCCTGCAACTCCAACTCAAAGGGAGCCGATGCCCACTTCTGATCTCTGTGAGCACCTGCACACACATGACGTTCATTCATATGAGCATACACTCGTCCACATGAATTAAAATAAAAGTAAATATTAAAAATAAGAACCAACTACAGAAGTGTTGTGTGGTTAACTCTACAGACATAATGTATATGTCTTATAGTATACCCACACCTACATGTATATGTGAATACACATAGTCAGTGTGACAAGATATTTGTATATATAATAAATATAAATATTGATGAATTGATTGTATCTTACAAGTTTTTAAAATTAAAATAATTATTCATTGGTATATGGAAGAATGATTCTGACTCTAATAAATCACACAAACCTTGAATGGTCAAGCTCCTGATATGAAATGACATTTTATATGTGTGTGTTTTATGTCCATCCTCCCAGATATTTAAATTACCTTTGAATTACTTATAACATGTGACACAGTGTAAAAGTATGTAGCAGTTGATGTACTGTGTGGTGTAAAAAATAATGATAAAAACCTTTTCCTGTTCAATTCAGAAGTATTTTGTTTGAATATCGTGTGTGTGTTATATGTACATGTTGATGTGTGCACGGTTGTGCAGGTGCACAGGTGTATGTGTAGAGGTCAAAGATCGAAGCCAGGTGTCTTCCTCATTCTCTCCACCTTTTATATCTTTGAGTCAGTGTATCTCACTAAAACTGAAGCTCACTGATGGAGCCAGACTGGAGGGCCAGCTGGCCCTACTGTCTCCTAGGCCTTCCATCTCTGCCATATCAGTTCTACTACGATTACACAAGCACACACTGCATTCAACATTTAAGTGAATGCAAGGGTATCTGAACTTGAATCCTCATGCTTGCTCAGCAAGCACTGTATCAACTGAGTCACCCCACGTCTTGCTTGAAGATTTTAATCTGTGGTTTTAATCTACAGATTGGGAACCTGTGGGCTCAGAGGGTCTAACACTAAAATGATCAGGCATGACAGGCAGCCTGATGAATCTGTGTAACATGTTTAGAAGACTTAATTTACTTGTATAGTTAGAATAATGGTATGCTTTAAGAGTCAGAACTTTGTCCGTGCACTCTAGGACCTAACTCCAGGTCTTTCTTAACAAGAAGTGGACAAAAAATGTGGACTTTTCCCATTATGTATACAAAATGGCCTTTTTGATATATGTTTACAATTCCAGATAAATTATGGCATTATTTGACCTTATGGGCAGAGTAGCAAACTGCCTCATCTTTACAATCCAAGGGGAAAGAGTTTTGCACCTAAGTGTTTTCAAAGGGAAACTGGAAGCAGAACTCAGCTGCAGAAGCCCTGACCTTATGTCACCATGACAGGGTGCAGCTACTCACTAGTCTCTCAGGTCTTTAAGCCAAGACTGAGAAGATGAATTTCATATTCACCTCTCCCACTGAGATGTGAGGAAAAGGCACAAGTCAGGGTCATTCTAAATTTATGAGGTTAGCTTTCACATTTAACTTGTAAAAAGCTTATTAAATATTTTACAGTGTTCTCACTCATACATAAAATATTGAAACTAGTAATTTTCCTAGAGAAAAACTTGAAGGCTCAGAAATTTTTTTCCATGTGACTCCCCAATTTAGAAATAGTAACTAAAGATTTGGTCATCCAATAGCTCACTAATTGCTACAGTTCTTAAGGCAGCAGAGGATTTGTAGCTCAAGATAAGTTTAATAAGTTATCGGAATTGTCCAGAAGGCATAATGAAAGCCAGGGCCATCAACACCAAATTTAAATTCTGAATTTGAGGTGTGTGAGGTGCAGACATGAGCAGCAATGTTCCAGGCAGAAGGCCTGAGGGAAAGAAGACAATTGTAAATGATGAAGAGCCCAGACAACAAGAGACACTTGAGTTAGACCAGCACAGAAATGGGATTGCAGGTCTTCCTAGGTCTGAAGGATACACCTTGCCCATGAGTATGTGAAATTAAATAAATAACAACACTAAGTTATATCTACATACTATCATTTAAGAATAAACTCTTGTGTATACAAGCATGTTTCATTTACACATAATTATCCTTTTAAAATTCAATAATTATAGAAAATGCCAGTTATTTAAGGGAAGTCAAGACAGTAAGTTATCACACTTTCAATTTTAATATTTCCAGTCTAAATACTGTTTAAATCCAATAGTATCAGGCTTATTGTTTTTACAGAATTATAGTGTGTTGGGCTACAGAGATGGCTCAGCACTTAAGAGCACTGGCTGCTCTTCCAGAGGACCTGGGCTCAATTCCCAGTGCATATATAGATGCTTAAAAGAAACTGTTAGCCGAGCAGTGGTGGTGCATGCCTTTAATCCCAGCACTTGGGAGGCAGAGGCAGGTGGATCTCTGAGTTTGAGGCCAGTCTGGTCTACAGAGTGAGTTCCAGGACAGCCAGGGCTACACAGAGAAACCCTGTCTTGAAACAAAACAGAACAAAACAAAACAAACAAACAAAAAACCAACCAACCAAACAAACAAAAACCAATTGTTACTCTATTTCTACAGAATCTGATGCCCTCTTCCGGCCTCTGCAGCCACTGTGCACCCATGGTTTCACAGACATATGCAGGCTATCACATAAAATAAAAACATTTTTATGAGGGCTATCTCATGTTTTTTTTGTTTGTTTGGTTGGTTGGTTGGTTTTTTTTAGCATAGTGTATTAGTTATCTTTCAATGCTACCAATTGCCTCCAGTGACTTAAGCAACAATTAACATTATTGCTATGAGTTTCTGTGTATCAATAAAAGTCAGGAGTGGCTAATCCTGATGGTCCAGATCAGAATCTTTTATGATGGTAAAATGTTGACACCATTTCTCTGAAAACTTCACTCTTCCAAAGTAACTGTCATGTGGCTGGCAATCAGTAGAGTCATGGCTGTTCGGCCCTTTCCCATCATTTCAGCCATTATTTTAGATTATACTCATACTTATAAAAGCTTACTTTAAAACAGTGAAGTGCATTATACAAGCTGTTCCACATGTTTCTAGTTACCATATCCCTTCACTGCACCAGAGGCCATGCCAAGTGATTGACTCAAGATGCCTAGGTTTGTGTAAACACATATTTTACATATATTTACATATGGTATTATAGATTATATTGGCCTCTCCTGGGGCCACCTGAGTTCCTCATGATTGGCTTCTCCCAGATCAGTGGTTCTCAACCTATGAGTCTCACAGGATTTACTTAACATCATTAAAAAACACAGATATTTACATTCTTATTTATAACAGTAGTGAAATTACAGTTATAAAGTAGCAATGGAAATAATTTAATGGTTGGGGTCACCATGACATGAGGAACTATATTAAAGGGTCGCAGCATTGGGAAGCTTGAGAAGTACAGAGGAAGCCAGTTAAGAAAACAAAGTAGAAAAGGACTGTCTTTTACGATCTTGTTTCAGGAGCAGCTCTCCACCTGTCCCTACCACATCCAGTTTTTATAGGTTAGACCTACTCACCACAGGAGGGGACCACTGGCCCAGGCCCACAGAGAGCCATTTTGGAGCCTGGTCAGCTACCCCATTTGTTGTTTTAAGATGGGGTCTCACTGGCCTCAAACTTGCTTTGACTTTCCATCTCAGCCTCCTGAGTAGCAGCCTGCCCAGCACAACCCCTGGTAGTGAGGTCATGGGTGAGTGCATGCATGTGTGCATGAAAGAGAGAGGGTGGGGGAGAGAGAAAGAGAGAGAGAGAGAGAGAGAGAGAGAGAGAGAGAGTAGCATTCTTACTTGCTCTTTCTAATCCCCCATTTCCTCATCTTTTATATGGAACCAAGAAGTCTACTGTATGAGCTTTCTGTAAGAAGTGGATGAGTTCATGGTGCAGCAGGCTCCTTTCTGTCAGATTATGTTATTTTGCAGCTCAAAAGTCTTCTCTTAACTTCCCACCTGAACCTGATATCTAGGCAAGACAAAAAGACAGGAGACCTAGGGGCGCATGAAAAACAGGAAGGACTGGCTTGCCCAGGAGTCTGCTTGAAGTCTGACCAGTCAAACAGCAAGCCTTCCAGCACTGTCAGCGGCTTTGCGTGTGTTTCTCCCTTCCCCACTCCACACCTTCGGCTTCCTAGGAATCTTTTTTTTTTTAACTTTTTTTTTTAAAATTATTTTATGTATATGAGTATACCACTGCTTTCTTCAGACACACCACAGAAGAGCGCTTCAGATCCCATTACAGATGGTTGTGAGTCACCATGTGGTTGCTGTGAATTGAACTCAGGACCTCTGGAAGAGCAGTCAGTGCTCATAACTGCCTAGCCTTCTGAAGCCCCATTAACATTAAAAAGCATGTCCCAAGCCCTTTGTGCCACCCTGGTGGCTCCTGGTTTTACTTTCCAGATTACAAGTATGTTCAAGACACCGCTGGAGCAATGCTATAATCTCACTATCAAGAAGAAAGAGAAAAGGAAAAAAGCTCTTAGCAGCTTCTAGAGACGTCACCAAAATGGTACCCACAGCTAAAGCTGAGACTCTTTTACTCCTACCCCCCCACCCCCACCTTGGTTTTTCGAGACAGGGTTTCTCTGTGTAGCCCTGGCTGTCCTGGAACTCACTCTATAGACCAGGCTGGCCTTGAACTCTGAGACTTTTAATTGAGACTTTCCTTTGAGGAGCCCATGTTCACACACAGATACATTTTATTTTTCCTTAAACTTATGCTTAAAAACTATGTTAAAAGTGCTTTGTAAGCCAGGCATGGTAGTGCATACCCTTAGTTCCAGCACATAGGTTGCAGCAGAGGCAGGCAGATCTCTTTGAGTTCGTGGCTAGTCTGTGCTACATAGTAAGAGTCAGGCATGCCAAGGCTACATAGGAGCTCATAGATGGAGAATTATTGGAAATGCTCTCCTAAGTTAGAAGCTACCTTATTTCTATTTTTAGGCAAATTTAGTACTTATAAGATTTATTTATGTTTATTTTATGAGTATTTTGTCTGCATGTATGTATTGTACCATATGTATGCAGTGCCCTCAGAGGCCACAAGAGGGCATAGTATCCCCCTGGAACTGGAGTTACAGAGGTTGTGTGTCACCCTGTGGGTGCTTGGAACTGAACCCAGGTCCTTTGCAAGGACAGCAAGTGTTCTTAACCACTGAGCCATCTCTCCAGCCCAAGTTTAGTAGTTGCTTTTAGATTTATTTATTTATTTTTATGCTGTGAATATGTCGTTTTTTGCCTTTATGGATGTCTGTGTACCGTGAGCGTGAAGTGTCCTCAGAGACCAGAAGAGGGCGTCAGATTGCCTTGGAGCTGGACTCACAGACCGTTGTGAGCTACAAACCTCAAAGAGAAGAGTCAGTGCTCTTAACCACTGAGCCGAGTACAACCTTTTCTTTTGAACATTTTTTTTTTTCAAATTGGCCAATAGTTATCAAACGAATGAATCATGTCTCATAAACAGGTCATTTTTCAGCGCATTTAGGATGTGACTCCTTAGTATGGAGTCAGTCCCTCGACTTTCTAAGCAAATGTCTGAATCAGAGGACCTTGCTCACAACTCCCCAACAGTGTAAGTCCTATGGGGTCATTAATTCTACACAGTGATTTTCCTCTCTCTCTCCCTTCACCGTTCCTCCCACATCAGAGGCCCGCACTAGGCCGCTTGCCTGTGCTCCACCTCCAAGCGGAGAGGACAAGGCAGCCTTTTCTCCTGCCAGAGACAGCCCTGCAAAGGACATTCCTTGTAAGAACAGTGACCAGAGCCCGTGGCTTTGCCAGCAGACACGGGATTTGAGCCTCCATTATTCCCTGGCTGAAGGTCCCAAAGAACAGCAGCAGCCAATGGGAGTCACTTCCCACCGGCCTTCCACATTTCCACTGTCGTCCAAGGAGCCGTGACAGTCTTGATCACACTGAGTGGAGCTAAGAGGCAGTGGGGATGGTGCTCACGATTCCTGAAGAGAGATGTTACTGCCTTGAAACCTGTCTCTCACTGTGAAGAGCCTGTGGCTTAGGGCAAGTAGTGCTGGACCGTTATGAGGTGTCCATGTTAGTATATGGGATCCGCACTCAATGCACTATACTTATTAACTCAAGATTGCACAGAAACCTCAAGGGGGTTGTTCAAATACCGTGTTCTTGGACAACCATGAGCAACTGAAAGAAAGTACAGTCCCTCCTAAGCCCATTCTACCGCATCCCACTACCCACCCTGTCCAGGACCAGAGGCTGAATTGTGTAGCAAGCACCTTGTGCACGCTGACGACAAAAGCATCTTAACAGACAATCCTCATCGTCCTCCGCTGGATGCACCTCATTTTCCCAGAGAGTCATTCACAATCCAACATCAGTTCTTGTCCAAAGACATATGAGCAAGCTTGGCACGAGGCTGATCTTCCTTCACTCATTAGTGGTGGGTCCACAAGTAAGTTACTTAACTTCTCTGAGTTTCAGTTCTGCCATGCAGACCTTGCGTGACAGCAGTATTTGAGGCGAAAACCTCAAGGAAAGTCAGTCTCCTGCCTCGAATTGTCTCCTGGCACCCCTAACTCAGAGGTAGCCCAGATATGTCCTGGTATTCACGTGCTAGGTGCCCACCAAGATATGATTTATTAATGGCTAGACAAAATAGGACATGGCTCTCTGATCTTACCAATGTTCCAACTTCTTAGCCAAACCCTGGCTTGGAATTTACCCACCCAGACTAATTGCCTCTGGCATTGTTAGGGAAATAAGGAAGGGAATAGGCATTGAAGCTTACAGAATGGGAGACTTATCCCAGGGCAAGGTCAAGTAGAATCCTCATTCTCAGTCAAGTACTGCAGCTGAATCATTCCTAGGAATTAGCAAGAGACAAGTCTCTACTAGCCCAGAAGATTAGCATAGTGGGCGTTTTACCTAGGATGGGCGAGACCTTGAGCCAAGTGTGTGTGTGGAGCAGTCAGCATTCCAGATAGAGCAATCTGCATTGAGCATTCGGACTCTCTTGCACTCTGGTACTCTGACTAGAACTAGAACCTAGGTGGACTAAGACTTAGATTCATGCAGTCCACACACACACACACACACACACACACACACCCCGGCCCAGAGCGCTTGGGCCTGGGGGAGGGGGGTGCAGCACCAGTGGAGATTCAAGAGATTGAGCAGTCAAGCATTCAGCATTCTAGAGTCAGCATTCGAGATTCGAGCCTCCATCCTCCTAGCTGGCTCACCCGCAGCCCTGCAGGACTCCAGCCGGGATGCGGCCCGAGCGTGCTCTGAGCCCGAGGATGCTGCACCAGTCCAGAGGAGATGGCTGCTGTTTTAGACCCAGTGTATTTTAGATGGCCTCAGATGTACCTCGACTACTGAGCTGCCAGATTTATCATTTCTCTTTTGCAATGACTGTAAAAGTCTGATGCCATTTTTAAGAAATACATTCAGATTCACACACCCTT
>JADRCD010234390.1:0-25208 GCA_019843815.1 Montemys delectorum
TGAAGTCTGTAGAGGCTACACAGTGCTATTACTCAGACCCATGATGAGGACCCAGCTTGAGGAAACCCTGATCTGCAGTCATAGTACTCGAATTTGGGAGTGTGGTCTACTCTGTATCTTTGATGTTGAAATATATTTGGGAAATGGAGGGAGAGTCACAGAGAATATCAAAAAAATAATCACCCATATTAGGTATCTGAAAAATAAGTAGCCACATAGGAAACTGTAAAAACAAATATAGTTAAATATGTAAAAATAATCCCCAGTAATAACCCCAGATGCTTTTTTAAATAATTAGTACCTGTTAATTGTACAAAATAATGAATTTCGTTAAGATTTTGCTTGTATTTTTTTATTCTGTGGACAAATTAAATGATTTCATGACAGCATTATTACAGATGTATATTATGACCTTTATGTTTGACATTCTCACTAACATCCTGTGATAGTTTATCTCCACTGCCAACTTAAGATCTAGGATCATTGTAAAGAGAACCTCTGGTTATACCTATCTTGATTAGGCTAAATGAGGTGAAATGAGGTGAAAGGATCCATCTTCTATGGATGGCACCATTCCTTGGGGTAAGATTCTAGACTACACTATAAAAATGCAAGGGGTCCAAGAGAGAGATTTCTGAGCACATGCAAACATTTTTTTCTGCGTTCCCTCACTGTGGATACAGTATGACTAGCTCCTTCAGGATTCTACTGCCATGACTTTCCCACCATGCTGGAACTAGATCCCACCTAGAACTGTAAGCTAAAATAAACCATTTCTCCTTTCCATTGTTCTAGCCAGGGTAACTAATACCTCTTCCCATCACTTCCTGCTTCCACTGCTCCCTTTTCTCAATTCACATAAATTTCATGTGTGTGTGTATGTGTGTGTGTGTGTGTGTGTGTGTGTGTATGTGTGTGTGTGTGTGTGCATGTGCATGCACACATATATTAAAAGCTGTATTGCACATGCAAGAAAAGGTGTAAAATTATATCTCGTTCACAATATTCCTTTTTCCCTTTGATTCTTCTCTCACATAACCACCCTCAATTTCCATGTCCTATATATCTGTATATTTAAAATCTGTATTCAATATATGAGATATGAGAGAAAACAAAATATTTGTATTTCTGTGTCTTTCTGATTTGTTTTAACATAATGATCTCCACTCTCATTCATTTTTTCTGTAAATGTCATAATTTTATTCTTTATGACTGAATACAACTCTATCTTATAAATGCATATATATGCTTGGGTTAGTATGAGTCTGTGTGTCTATGTCTAGATAGATAGACAAACATTTAGATCACAGATCATATTTCCTTCATTGATTCATCTGTTGATAAGATGCAAAGTAGGTTCTGGATCTTAGCAGTTGAGACTAGTGCTGAAATAAATATGGATGTGCAAATATTTCTGTGATATATCCCTTCAGTTATACATCCAGGGATAAACCTGGGCCTCATGGTAGTTCTGTTCTTAGTTTACTTTCAGGAGCCTCCATTCTGATTTCCACTGAGGTGCCATTTACATTCATACCAGCAATGTATGTGTGTTCTTCCTTCCCTAATGTATTTGTGGTTGTTTGTTTTCTTGATGATAGATATTTTGATTAATGTGAGGTAGAATCTCAGAGTAGAAGAGTCTTAGTTTGAGACAGGGTATCACACTGCGGCTGAAGCTGGCCTACATTTACTATGTATGCAGTTCAAAATGGCCTTGAATTCCTAGTAATATTCCCCTGAGCTTTCCAAATCCTGAGATTGCAGGCACAAGCCAATGCACCTGGTTCAGTGGACTTTTAATTCAGATCTCCAGATAGATAAGGATAGTGAAGATTTTCATGAATTTCTTGGCAGTTTTATTCTTCCTTTTTATTTATGATATATTCATGCATGTCAGAGCACCTACATGGAAGCAAGAGGACTTGTGAAGTTAGTTCTCCCCTTCTACCTTTCAGTGGGTTCTGAGAATGGAAGTCAATTACCAGCATTGTGTACCAAGAGCCTTTACCCATGCTAATAAAGCTGTCCAGCACTCTTGTGTTCTTAATTTGGGAACTGCCAATTCAATTCATTTGCCCAATTCATTAGTGATTTGTGGGGGATGTTTAATTGTGAGTTCTTTTTCATAGATGATGTTGGTTTATAGAGACAGGGTCTGTCTATCAAGCCTAGGATGGCTGAGAATTAGTCAATCCTTCTGCCTCAGCTTCCTGAGTGCTGGGAACATAGATGTGGCTTACCACACCCAGTGTCATTATGACATTTTAATACCTGAACACAAGATAGTTTGAATATGTACACCCCTTAGTACCATCTTTTATTTCTGCTACATCATCCTGATAGTCAATTTTCTCCACTGGAATTGTCCCTCAAATCTGGAGTCAATATGTTAGAGAAAACATTTACTCCTTGAGGAGTCAACAGTTATCCCAGACTCCCCCTTGATATACTATGATGCTGATGTCTTTTGTTTTCCATTCTAGCTATGTTGTAGTTGGAGGTGAGTACTGCTTCACATGCTTGAATTTAAGCAGAAGTAGTAGCTGAAGGACACAGTGGGTGACTACTCTTTAATCATTCAGAAACTATAAATGTGCTCAAGTTCTTTCTCCTTTGGGCAAAGCAACTACCTAGAACCTCTATGGGTAGAGAAGGAAGAATTATTTTATAAACTTTCAAACTGAGCTCAGGTCTTAGGTGACCATGGAAAAGTTGGGGTTAACATAAACAGAAGTAAGGTAGTGACAAAAACATGAGGCTGAGTGCAGGAAACCCTTCTCAGGCAGTAAGGGTCCTAGAGTAATGTACCATGCATCCTGAATTGTGCTTTCATGTCTCAGCATCCTCAAGGTTGGCCCTTCTCTAGCACTTTCCACTTCATTCCAGTCTCCACCTAAGTACACTTACATAGCATAAATCAATAGTATATGAGCAAGCTCAGTGAGTTGAAAATTGCTTAAGAATATCTGTTCTGAGCATCAGCTGAATGTTAGGCAGAATCCTAAGAACTAGGGCTATAAGGTGAATTAGAACAATGTGGCTCCTCTCCTTGTAAAGATTCAGGACCATGCAGTTTATGTTTAATGTGAAGGCAGATACGGTACAAAGGCTGATGAACTGAAAGACTACAAAAGGATATGTAGGTCATGTCAGATGACCTAACTTTGCCTTGATTCCTCCTCCAATACACAGTCCAAACACATTTTTCTGGAGTACAGCTACACATTTCCCTTGCCCACATACTGAACTTTCAGGGTCCAATGTGTAGCTTTTGATGACATATCCTCTGAGGTATATTTATTCTGCCTTATGTTTAGAAATACACTGTGATATAGGACAAGGACATTTCTTAAATCCAAGTCTATCTCGTGGAATTGTTTGTTTTAGCTCTGAAGCGATTTTTGTTTAGAAGGAGAACACCTTTTTCTCTTGGGGATGGACAATGGAAGTGTCTGATCACAAGGGTTAACAGCTTTTGTTCAGCCAGTCTCTCAAACATTAAAAGTATCCACTGAGAAGCCAGACTGATACTCCAGGACATAGGTCAGTGGTTGTCTTAGGGCTTCTACTGCTGCAACAAAGACACCATGACCAATACGCAAGTTGGAAAGAAAAGGGTTAATTTGGCTTACACCTCCAGATCATAGTCCATCATTGGAAAAAGTCAGGCAAGAACTTAAGTAGGGGTGGAACCTGGAGGAAGGAAGCAGAGGCCATGGAAGAATGTTGTTTACTGGCTTGTTTACAAGGCTTGCTCAGCGTGCAATCTTACAGAACCCAGGATCACCAGCCCAGGGATAGCACCATGCACAACGGGCTGGGCCCTCTCTCTTTTATTACTGAGAAAATAACTTACAGCTGGATCCCATGGAGGCATTTTCTTAACTGAGGCTTCTTTCCCTCTGAAGACTCTAGCTTGTGTCAAGTTGACACTCGGAACCAGCCATCACAGGGGTGTTCACAGGTCACATCAGCTTTATTAAAGAGTGTACGGGATGATGTCAAATTGTTCTTTGCCAGCAGAAAGCAATGCAAAGCTATACATCTGGAGTTACTGAAGAGCTATAATTGACTATTATAATGTTTTAAACTTCTTTTTTTTTTATTTTTAGTGAAAGAGTCCATATTTGTTCTTGTATTCAGACCATGGCTCTCACACACAGAACAAAGAGGAAAGGTAGGCTACTTGGCTTTCAAGGTCAAAGTGAAGTCCTCTATGTTAGACTCAACTGGATACTTCATTAATATGTAGAGTAAAGTGTCTGGTTGTACACCTGCCATTAGAGTTATGAAAGAAAAGCCGAACTCTGGGAAATTTACTGCTGCTTTTATCAGTGATCTAAAAATGATCCATGGGGAGTGGAGGAAATAATGATAGCCAGGGAATCCTGTACTTTTTTTTTTTTTTTTTTAGCTGAAAAGCAACCTGTCATTTCAGGACAACTAGCAGCAAATGATGTTTGTGATTTACTAGATCTTCTTTTTGGTGATAATGTTCCCATTTCACAGATGTAAAAGTAAAGTCTTGGGATGGGCAGTCCTTATCCAAAGTCAAGCTGATAATTTATCCAAAGTCAAGCTGATAATTGATGGAAGAGACAGAACTCGCCTTTGATCTTCTGGTTTTTGCTCCCGCAGGCCACAGCACTGGGGATTCTAAAACAGGGGACATATTTACCTCAGATGATGACAACAGCCGTGCGCCTGCAGCTGCTGTGGCTTTCACAGAGCAGCATGACTTTTAAATCGTGGCTTTGCAAGTGGCTGCACATCCATAGCCACCGAGAGATGGGAATGCATCTCAGGGAATTATAGCCTAATAACCTCACAACTCAGCACATTAATAATAGCCAGAGACAAAAATAAAGCACATGACCGACTGTCTAGGTGTGTCTAAGGTTTTTCTGAGTGCATCTGAGGGAACTGGATGAACAAAAGCCCTTCACGATCATGTTAGAATGACTATATCCTTCATTTTTGCATTCCTCTCCAGCCATGCCTGGCTGCTCTGCAGTTTGCCTCCCTTCCTTTGCTTACACTATTAAAAGTCAAAACCAGAGAGGCAGGAATTTATTTCCCCCAAACAAAACACCTCTTTGTTTCTTTCTTTTTCACACACACACATACACACACACACACACACACACACACACACACACACACACACACTACACAAAATTAAAATGACAGAAAATATACCAGAGATACAGGCTGCTGTGTGTTTCATACAGAGAAAGGCTCCAGTCTAAGAAACATAAAGGGCACTATTTCTTTTAAATGCTGAACATGGAAGACTGTGGGTAGCTTAAATTTATGAATAGAAGGAAACACTCTCATTTACTGGAGACCTACTATGTGACTCCAATGCACACAAACTAGTTTAATATTAGAGCAGCCATGGTGTGAGTCATTTACTTCTTTATAAACCAACAAGGAAATGAAGTGCATGTGTGACATTATTATAGCTAGAGAGTGATGAGGCAAATCTATACCTGACATAGAACACAGGCACATATTTAAGTCTACTTCCCTTTCTCAAGATGGGAACAGAGTTAGGTTACCCACTGACAGAAAAGCAGCTTCTCAGGGAATTGGAAAAATTGATCAAAGAAAAATTATGATTATTAAATTATAATTTCTAGAGTTTGAAATGACCCTATCTTTATTGCTTGTCCAACAGTCTCAGTAAGTGGTATCAGGACGACCCACTTCAATATGAGATGTTGGCAGAGAGCCTTGGTTTAAAAGGAGAATGCCTAGCTCTTGGAGCTAGATAGTTTCACCAAAATTCCCAACATTTTATATGCTGGTGCCATTCCTGATTTTAGGAGAGAATGTCCATATCTTAGGGTTTCTATTTCTGTGATAAAACCTTATGACCAAAGCAATTTGAGGACAGAAGGGTTTATATCAGTTAACAAGTTCCAGGTCATACTGCATCACTTAGAGAAGTCAGGGCTGGAACTCAAAGTAGGAGCCTGAAGGCAGGAACAGAAGCATAAGCCATGGAAGAGCATTGCCTACTGGTATGACTTCATGGCTTTCTTAACTTCTTTTTATAATACTAAAGACCACCAGCTCAGGGTGGGGCAAGCACTTCCCATAGTAAGATGGGCCTTTCCATTTCAGTCAACAATCAAGGAACTGCCCCACAGATTTGAACATGTT
This sequence comes from Montemys delectorum, assembly GCA_019843815.1. Taxonomy (NCBI): domain Eukaryota; kingdom Metazoa; phylum Chordata; class Mammalia; order Rodentia; family Muridae; genus Montemys; species Montemys delectorum. Next base: position 6,172 of record JADRCD010234390.1, read on the forward strand.
ATTTTATCCATCGAGGTTCCCTCTTCCCAAATGACTTAAACTTTTGTCAAGTTCACATAAAACTAGACAGCACTCTCCAAATACTTCAAGGACAATGAAGGAAGGATATTCCACTAGAAAGTGTCCCAAATGCATTCATTTTTTTTCAGCACAACTCCTATATTATATGCAACTTCTATATTAACCACGCCTGTGAATTTTTTTGGAAGTACTTACCCTTGGTCTGCTTTATTCACATTTTCTAGTTCTATGGGTTCATGAAAAACCTGCAAGTAGGCATCAGATTTATAGTCCTACTAAATGTCCCTGATTCCCACTCAATATTCCTTCTGTTTTTTTTTTTTTGTAAAATAGTTATTTTTATGTTTTGCACGTATGCTGTATGTGTGTGCATACATGTAGGAGCCAGAGGTTGACATCAATTATCTTTTGTGATCACACTTAGCCTTACACATTTTGGCAGATACTCTCCCTTTAATCCAGAGGTCACCAATTTGGCTATGCTAAGTAACCACATTGCTTCAGGGACTTACCCAACAGGTTTCTATACTTAGCCACATCTCTCTGCTTCCATTCATTTAGGCTTCTTCCATCCAGACCCAGTTTCCCCAAGTCTACTAGTTCTGCTTGATCCCTCAGATTTTACTTTTTCTGGCCCCATCTACTGAAGATTTTTCTGGCGTGTTGCCTGGTCCTTTTTGCTCCACCTGTCTTCCAGTGGCACATGTAGAGCAACCAAGATGGAAATTGTGACAAAAATTTCCAAGATACCATCCTAGTATTCCTCCTGGACTGAGCTACTCAGCAGCATCAACTGACAAAGTCACTGCTTTCAAGGAGATCAGTGCCAAATGTAAAGCAATACACCTAAGGATATACATAAGTCAAATATACAAAATACCAATGGCTGCTATGAAAGGAAGAGAGAAGACTCTACAAGGCCGGGGTCAGTGTAGCCACAGACTCTTAGTGACAAACCAAGCAATGTCTTGATACAAATAAAACCGCATTCCTCGAAAGAGCCCTAGGGTTAGGAGAGTCCAGAATCCCTTTGCAGTTGAGAAAACTGTACTCAAGGAAGTTAAGAGACTTGCCTACATGAGCCAGTTTGCAAATGGCCCTGCTCCAAAAGGTCTTACAAGTCTCAGAACTCAGCAATCACTAAGTCAGAGGCCATTCTCAATCCACTCCCTCCCCCTTACAGTTGGAAAATTTTCACTGAATATTTAACAATAGCCATAGTCTAACCATACCAGAAAAAGACTGGTCAAAGAATTCATGAGCTTAACACACAAAATCAAAGAAGATGGATTGATTGAAATAAGCCTGAGTTCAGATCCCAATTCCTTCATCCTTCTGTGTTTCTAAGAGAAACTTGGAATTTCTTACACAAATCATCAATTCAAAGACACCAAGAAATCTAGAAGAGCAGCATGAGGCATATGTAAAAAGTATCCCTACAGAAAAGAAGCACTTCCAATCCATCCATATGTGTGCGTACGCACACAAGCAAACACACACACACACACACACACACACACACACACACACACAATATTTTGTTTGCAAATCTGCCTATTTACATAGTTAATGTGAGATCTGTTTGCAAACACAAATTAGTTTGGTGCAATTACTTTGTGCACGGACATGGAGTTATCCGCTTCAGTCGCTTAACAGCGTCAAAAAAGACTACATACCAGCATATGGCTGTCTATATATAATCACAGTATTACCTGCACACATTAGTTACATAGAAGTTACATTATAATTAGCACCATTCTTATGTAATTGGAAGGGGAGGAAAGTGTTCTAACTAAATCAGCAAGGTGTTTTGGTGAGACAAGGAGTCACACAGCATTCCATCAACTGAAATGTGCCAACTTTGTGCATCCCAATATTGTAGGGAAGCTGTTTGGTTACAACACTGAACATTTTCATACTGTGGCCTCCTGTTTCCCTGCCTTCAGGATATATTGTTGCTTTCTGAGTGTCCTCTGCTTGAGTAATCATCAGTCCCATCACACTGGAAAGGACTACAGTAACAGTCTGGTCCATATGACAATTGCCCAGAGAAGAAAATGCACTAGACTCAGTACCTTACCACTTAGTGGGAAGCTGAAGATTGGGACCACTCTCTCTGATTTGGAACCCAGGGCTAACTCACATACCTTATCCCCATATCCACATCATGATGTCGCTGTCACTTCCTTAGCTACAACCAACGTCTCTCACTCAGCGCATTTTCTCTAAGATTAAGAATGAATTCATAATGAGATTCTCAGAGGTTGAATGGGTGCTGCACTTAATTCATTCATCACCAATAAAAACAAACTCTCCTAGGTCGTTGAGTAAATAGAACCTAGTATTTAAATATCTCCACATGGTTTCAAGGATGCAGGCAATTAAAAGTAGGCTGCCTCCTGAGGATGTAATTCACTTAAACCCATCAAGGTGAATTGAGCTAGGAGGTGTCTTATAAGCTCAAGACACACCACTTTCTGGGTGACAGTGTACTGAACCTTCCCTTGATCCCTCTATGATACTGAATTACACACATAAATGCCTTCCTCTCCTTTTTCATTATAAAAATGAATTTTTTTCCAAAAGGCACTATGTTAACATGAGCTTCAAATTACAACAGGGAGTGACACCATCTTAGGGTTGATACTGCCATAGTGACTCTGGATAGAATGGGTCAGAATATTCCTTACACCCAATTTCCCCCATGCTGCCAAGTGCAATATTGTCTCTATCCTCTTTTATAGAGGAAATGTGAACTTGGAGCCTAGGGGAGGGAAGCCACAGGATGTTGTCATTATCACCAGGCCAATTGAGGAGAACAAATAGCATCACAGCATAATCAGCATCTTATCCCAAATCGCCCTGTCCTTCCTCCCCAGTACACCATTTAACACTCTATGCAGAAGAAACTAAACATTCTTTGTAGCATAAGAAGGGAAACAGACCACAGAAGAACAGGATAAGAGATCGCTGATGTCCATCAGGAACAAATGACCATGTAATAACTCTGTAATTACATGGTAACTAGAACTGATTGAGCCTGTAAATTATATCCGTGTCACCCCTGGGTAATGATGCAGTTCTATCTTCCATCTACAGAGAGCTGCAGCACATGTCCACAGACACTGAGAGATAAGGGAATTCTGGGCTGTTAAAGCAGATTTGCTGCTGCTGATAGGTGGCAAAGAGACAGGCTGAAATCTGGGATTTAATGATGTTCCAGTTGAGGCATTACAGGCTCACCAGCCATAGCAAGACATCCATTACCCAGCCAGCACGCATCGTCCTTTTAGCAGGATTGATTAAGACTTCCCAAATTAAAGATGAAAGGAATAGGGCTGTGAATATGTGCACTCAGATATGTTACGCAGGCCTGTAGACACACACGTGCATATATGCATTCATGCATACATAGATAAACACACACAAGCACACATACACACACACACACACACACACACACACACACACACACACCACAGACAATTTCTACTCCCTCAAGCATTTAATTTGCAAACCTCTGAAACATCACTATTGTGGCATTTCACCAAATATTTTAATACTAGGAGGAATATTGTCTATTTCTATGCAACATCCTCTCTGGGACCATTATGCAGAAACATTAAGAAATTTTGCATGGTAGATCATTTGGCAAATATTGTTTGACAACCGACTGTGCATACAGCGTTCTTTTAGGTGTTAGAGGAAACAAAGAAGCATAACACTCAATTCTCTCCCTCAAGGATATGAGTCCACTTATGCAGATAATATAAATACATAAAATGCTGAATTATAATGCCACAAGGCAGTATATAATTAACTGCCAAATGACTGGTATGGATAATGAGAGATACAAAGTAGAGAGGAAACTCACTTTATTGTAGTGAAATTGTAAATATAGCATCTTATACATGAACATGAACATCTTCAAGAGCACAACTATCAGTCTCATTTAAACTCTGTTAGAAATGGACATTTCAAAGTCCTCTCTGTTGACAGTCCTCCTGCTTTCCCAAAGGCAAACAACAACAGTAGCAACAGATAGATAGATAGATAGGTAGATAGATAGATAGATAGATAGATAGATAGATAGATAGATAGATAGATAGGTAGGTAGATAGATAGATAGATAGATAGATAGATAGATAGATAGATAGGAATGTTCAGCAATAAAAAGTATAGAAAGAAGAGTATATAAGTAGTGGTATCTGATATATAAACATAAGTTTAACATTTCCTGTAGCCAAGATAGTAGACAAGTGGAAATGTTTTAGTGATGGCTTTATTCCTCATTACAGTACTTGTGCCTGGGATGCAGGTGCAGGTTAACTATACAAAGTTATGGGAACATTTACTAATCAACACAGGGGTTTAGTGAGGAGACCAAAGGCAGGAAACTACATACTCATCAACTTAAGGAACTACAAAATCTTTCCGCAAACATCCAGCCAGGATGAATTAAGTTGGGGGGCAACCCACTGTAGATCAAGAAGATTATTTCTCTCAGAAAATACAGAGGGAAAAGAATGTGCTCTGCTCTTCAGGTTTGTTTCCCAACCTTTGGATGTTGTTTAAAACATTTTAGTGCTAGTGTACAGCTACTTCCAAGGGTTAGCCAAGAGGGGCCCTGTGGTACTGTCTGGATTGGATAAAAAACCACTTTCTATTATTTGGTAGCACCATTGAGCAAGCTCCTTACACTTTAACTTTCTAGGCACAAATCAACAATGTTCTTATTAATGTATGATCTGCACAGACCTCCCCTGGTATTTGTCCTGAGGTTAGTCATGAGGACCCTTCAAGACCCTCATGAGACCTAATTGTAAGACAAACTTAGTTGATGTTATCCGAGAGGAGCTAGTCTTACTAGTTAGTCCTTGTACAGAAAGAGAGGGATAACCCTATACCATCTGTATTTTTTCATGGAACCTCTATAAATACATGAACCCTAGTCTCCAAGTCAAGATACAATTAGCAGTTTCCAGATCGTTAAACATTTGTAAGTTATCAGGGATTTTTCTTCTTCTTCTTCTGTGATAATTTAACGCTACCTCAAGAAAAAATATCTTTGCATTAGTAAAATTGCCAGGGTTTGAGTAAAGCCAATAATAAGAGACATGCCGTTTGATACTTTTGGATACTCCAAAAGTATCCAACTTAACAATGGTATCTATATATGTTATATATCTGTGGGGCATTAACTCCTTGCACCCAAAACTAAAAATAAAAAGAATATATGGGGATAACCCCTAAGAGTCTTCCTGAACTGCATTTCGATAAACTGGAGAAGTTGTAATGACTAGTTCTTCCAAAAGCTAGTTAAGAGTAATTGTATCCTGAGTCTCAAGTTGCAAACAAAGATTATGCCACTTCTGTATTGACTAGCTCTCAATGGGGAAAACACCTAGCAACCCAGGCTCCTACCTATCTCTTACTCATAAACATTTTCTTTCTGCAAGGGTCAAGGAGTATCTAAGAGACTGTGCTATAACCAGGTTGGCTGATCTTCAGAGGCCTTTGTTTGCCTTCTCATGCCAAAGTTGCAACCTTGATCTGTAATGGAAGCCACCTATGAAGCATGAGATCCACATTGTGTACTCCTACAAGAGGTACCTGAGAGGAACAAGCTAACTGGTGCATGATTTGTTTTCCATATGGTTTCAGACTGTTATAGTCCAACAGGGAGGTGACTTTGTGGCACAGCAGCTACATGAGGAGCAAGAGGGGCATTTCGGGGAAGACTGTTCACATGGCTGTGGTCACAGAAGCAAGGAATCAGAGGGTGGCTGAAACCTTTAAAGGAGTGACTCTGGTGATCCATATACCCAAATGAAGCCTTACCTTCTAAGGATTCCAGAATCTCCCCCAGATAGTGCCCCCAACTGCAGAACAAACATTCAAAGCCTGAACCCATGAGGCATTTCAGATCCAACACATAACAGTAATAGAGCTGGAGGAAACATCAAACTGCTTATAGCACTCCAGTCTCCCACTGATGGCAGGAAACAGCCACGTGTGCTGCTCTAATCTCAATGGTGCTGACAGGCCGGACTCCCTTCTACACCTGCACTTTTTATTTTATTTACCAGGGCCACAAGATCGATATGTGCTCCCCTGGAAACAAAGCTTTCTGCTTTGCATTGGAATTTATTTTCAATTGCTGCTGGAAACCATTATCACACAATAATGTTCATTCGCCACTTATGTTATCTCTTCAGCTAGGCAGATTGCCAGGTATTTGACTGCCTAGCACCAAGTCCATTTGGTGCATGACAAAAATAAAACCTCACAATGCCTGGAAATAACAGGAGACATACTTATCATCCAGCCATGGATGACTGTGATCCTCTGGAGTTGTCAGAACTCATGTAAATCACCCTGTGCTGCTTGCCTGCAGCCATGGGTCCACTCTCATTATCTGCATAAAGTGAGTGGGAAGAAAATGCTTTCCAATGGATCAGACTTACTACAAGTTGCAGAGGTGAAGCTAGGAAGGAAGTAAACTAGTATGAGTCTAAGGCTATTTTGGGTCATGTTTCACTTAAGTTGGAGTCATTGATCACATGATACTGCTGTGATGTTCACAAGTGTTGACTGAATTCCTCCTTGGCACCAGACTAAGTACTTGATATTTTCACTGGAAAATACCTATTTCCGTCTGAGAGAAGTTTAATTTAGGAAGGAAGGTAGATCAAAAAAATACACACAAGGTAAACATTGGGACACATGCAAGAATGGTGTTTGCACACGTAACAAAGCACTGTATGCTGAATATAAAGCCAGGAGTGGCTTCTTAGAGGAAGTACCATTCAAATCAGATGTCTTGCCTAATCTGTAAATGCAAATGTAGGTACTGAAGTTATGGAGAATAACGGCCTGGAACATACGTCAACTCAGTGGTGATTCCATGTTGAGGTAGAGACTGAGTATCACACATATAATTAGGTTAAAAAGGAAAAGTTCAGGCTTAAAGGATAAGCCTATATCTTTTCAATTACTAGGGGATAGGTCATTTTCTATGTGTTTATTTCAAAGAAGTAGCCAGAGGAGGAGGAGCTAAGCCTCAGTTGAAATCAAGGTCAGTGGCAGAAATGGTGAAACATACAGGCCTTGCACAAAGACAACAGAGCAAGCTCAGAAAGTGGAAGAGACTTACACTGAGAATATTTCAACTTGATCATGGATTAAGCTGATGTTTATGGGGTCAAAACAATCCAGGAGGATGAGAACATGCAAGGAAGCAAGTTGACAAGGGTCTGGAACAGTGATAGTAAGAATAAGGTAGATGACAAGGTAACACAGAAAAAAAATAGACATAAGGAGGAGGAGGGAGAGGAGGGGGAGGAGGAGGAGGAGAAGGAGGAGGAAGAGGTGGAGGAGGAGGAGGAAGAGGAGAGAGGTCATCAGGGAGTTGGTGGTGAACAAAGTGAGTGAGGCATTATATTACCACCCAGCTATGCACTTGGGAGCTTGGCCTGGTGGTGCACACGTGTGCCCAGCACTCATAAATATGCTGTCAGTGAATTCCTGTACCCCTGGTAGGATGATCACAAGTCTCATATAAATCTGGGCCACAGAGTTAAGATCCAGACCAATGTGGGATACATAGTGAAATGCTGCCATCCCTAAATCAAGAGCTGAGATGGAGCTCAGGAGTAAAATAGTTGCATATACTTAACACCTATAAGGCCCTAGGGTTAATCCCTATTACTGCAGAGAGAATGCAGGAGAATAAAAGGATAATAAGAAAGAATAAATAAAGCAAGGAAGGAGTTTGTTATATTTGTTAAGAGTTAGAGAATGTTAATCAACACAGCTTTAATGAGTATAACAGAATGCATTTATTTGGTTAAAGAATGAATGGGAAAGAAGAGGTGAAGTGTTTATTTCAAATATGTCAACTAAGGAAAAATATAGACATATAGAAACAGAAAGACAAAAACAGGGAGGATGTGAGCAAAGCAAGTTTTAGAGGAGAGCCTGGCAGGAAGCAATAGGATTGGAGACTCCCATACAGAAAAGACTACAGAACAATGTCTAAGCAACTGGTATTTCCAACTCCAAAGACCATCCATGTCTGAGTCTGCTACAACTTGCTTGTAAGTCTGCTTTGGTTTGCTTCTTGCTGAGTGGTAGTGTGAACGTCCACCTAGGTAGGTTTCTCCTTACCACATCTGTCCAGGGCTTGTCCTTTTGAGCTTCTTTAGCCACAGGCTGCTTGCAGAGGAGTGCACTCAGGCTGGAGGTATGCCATAATATATCAATCACTTTGCTCTCTGTTTTTCTTTAAGAGCACAGTTCTATTCTGTGAGCAGGTGGGTGACATCTCTTTAGCCTTAAACCCACCATAAAGCCATGTAGATCATCCTGAGCCCAGTATACAGGCTACAGTAATCTCTACCAATCCACAAATTGAGAGGTATAAAAAATATGGTTATTTTGTATATTTAAGAGATTTTAAATTCAGCATCACTATGGTCAGTAGGTATCTAATTAATTCAATGAGCTGACTTCCTGCTGCCTCTTGACTCCTATACTTTATCTTTCATCTTCCTGACTTCGCTTAAACCATATCTGTCCCTTATCTTTCCCAATGTCAATCATAGCACTGACACAGGGCCTTCATATATGCAGCTTTCTCTTGAACATCCAGTATTCAAGTGGTCTCTTTCCTCACTTTTTTCACATTACATGGGGACCTGCAAGGACTACTTCTACATTACAGACTTACTGTTTACTCTTTGCTTAGGATTATTTCTTATATAAAAAAGTGCATGCTGTGTATTTGTTTATACACAGATCTATGTGTTTAATTATAAATTAAATAATGTATAATTGTATATAAGTACATATAATTAATTTGTTAAACATGGTTTATTTTCTATCCTACAAGCTAGCACTCAACTTGTGTGTACAGCCTCATTAGTGATTAAATAAACAATACTTCAGTTTCAGTTCCTTGGTCACATAACAAGATATTTTATAACTGTGTGTGTAACATGAAGAAGGCTGGGAGACTTTATTTTATTTTAGTGGGTGTAGGGCAGGTGAGGGGTTTTGGAGTAACTGCAAGGAGGATTGGGCAAGGTAAGCTTTAAAGAGAAGGGAAGGCCATGTGCTGATGCAAATGGTCCTAGTCACCTCTAGAGCCCTTGAGGACTGCTCCACCTGAGGACACAGCACTTGTGATGGATATTTACAATTATGATCATAAGGTAAATGATATTTTCTCTCCTTTGCTCAATAAGACAGAGCAATAATATATTTTAGGAAAAGAAGTCAATCAAAAAAGATTGTAATGTTTTCAGATCAATTTAAAGGATGGTAGCTCAGTGGTATGACAAACTCACTCGTGTGGAACAGGGATGGTGCTTTATAAAGTAGACCTTTCTATACAAACACGAGGATTTGTAATGAACTCGCTGATTATTCTTTCCCCATGAATAATACACAAAATTGATTTTATGCCCGTGATCCTCTCTGGTCATTTATTCCCTCCTTTGTATGGTTTTCTTTAAAAAAGAAAATCTGTTAAAACACATAGTTGTAGTCATCAGTCAGTGGTGGCGATGTCCTCCATTTCCTTACCACTAAAGGCCCATATGACTCTTTTTCTGTGGACAGAATACATGAACAAAATTTGTTAAGCAAACTTCACCAGAACAAATGACTTCCCATTTTGTCTCTCATCCTATGAGCCTTTGTACAAGCAGTTGTTCTTGGGATCCTCAAAGTAGCTAGGAACCTACAGGTGTACACAAGAGCAGGAACTCAGCATCAAACCCAGTACCAACATAGGGAGTCTCAGAGGCATGTGATATAGCAGCAGAGAGTCAGCATGTTCAAGTATGAGAAATATGGACTCCAAAAGGGCCTGGCTTTAGGAAGCCTTTGACTTTTATAAGTTTTATATCTATGAGCTCTACTCTTTTGTTCTTAGAATTAAGATCAGAAAACATTTCCCATATGTTTTCAGCAAGAGTACGGAAAATTGGCTAACTGGAGACATGTTTGTGGTAGTCTGTTCTTACTGAGGCCTTCCCCACAGGAGAAATCATTTTACTGGAGCCTAAGACCTGGAGAAAGGAAAGTACACAATTCCAGCCACAACTAGTCTTCTGAACTCACCTGAGAGCATCCGATGCACACACACAAACGGAAGCATACGTATGAACGTCATAGTCAAAGGCCATAAACTCCTGCGCCCAGTGAACTATAGGCACCAGCAGCAGCCTGAGTCCCAGCATAGCAATGGGGTGGGGGAGGTGTGAAGAAGACAATTGTGTAGCTCAGATAATTGTATTGATAACAGAAAAGGTAGATAACATGAAAGGAGGAGGAAATTCAAGCTGAAGGTGGAGACCTGGATGCAGAAGAAAAGCAGATCAAAAGTACCAGCTCACACCTAGAAAACAACCCTAATGCATGGAGTGCTGTGACCAGTGACATGAGGGGGAATCTGCAAACACATAAGTAGGATCTTCTTAAACCAAAGTGCACAGAGGACAAAGGATGGGAAGAAAAGGAACCAAATAACTCCCCACTGTGTGGGTGAACTGCAACAGGATGGATCCTTGCTGATTGTATCTGAAATAGAGAGTGTTATATCTTATGACCAGGAAATCCAAGTCAGGACAAACATGAACAATGTTTTGTTTTGTTTTTTAACTGCTAAACTAGACCTCAAACCTGCGTGTCTACTCCATTTGTCTCTAGTCTGCTTTCTCCAAAAGTGATTTTCTAATCCCCAATAGCATTTTCTTCTCAAGAAAGAAAAAGAAGAAACAACTGCCTCCCCGAGGCCCCGCCTCCTAACCAAAATCCAAGCTAAAAAACCAAACAACACAGAGCCACAGCAAAAGTAATTGCCTTGTTCTCAACATCAACTGCCGTTGATAATATCTGTGAATCGTCAGCATTGGAACTTAGAAACACTTCCCAATACACGATTCTCCCCATGCACTGTTAGTACTGTATGAAAGCAGATGACAACCTTCTTGCAGATGAAAGCCAACAGAATTTCTTTCTTTTTCAAAAAAGTATCTGTTGAATTTACAAGAGAAAACAAGATGACCTCCACATCTGTGGACTCCTTTCACCTAAAGAACAGCTTTTGTGTCATGAGCTGACAGTGACCTCACAGTCAGGGATGTTTCATAGAAGGGAGTCTAGAATGGTACACATATATGACCATGTGTGCTCCTGATGAATGGCACCTTCCTTGGAGATGGAAAGCAATGGGCCTTTAACAGCTGGTAAGCAAGACTCCTAGAGACTGCAGGGCAAGATATTAACTCAAAGGACACTTCAAGCTCTTGCTGCAAGGGCAATGTATTACAAGCAGCAATCTTATTGATATTAGCAATAATTATAATAATTATGAGGATGTACATAGCACTTTTATTTCTGCAAATGTTCTGCATTCATCCTAGTGATTGCCATTTGTACAGTACTTTGTATTTCCTAAACACTCTGTCATTAATTAGATAATGGCAGCAACATCTGTGGCCAAGGGCCTTAGTTTCCCTCTTAACAGACACAAGATGGAGGGAAACTGGTCGCCTTGCCTCCAGGCCTGTGATCAGTTAGTAGAGAATCAGAATTCCATTTTCGATTGCCCCAGTGTCTGTTTTGTCTCCACTTTGCATGCGAAGCTGGGTGACTCCTTCTAACAGAAAGGAGGATGTCTGAGGCATGAAAACCCATCACTCGTACAGCCTCTGGACAATTATTAAATACCACTGGCAGCATATGAAATCTATTTTCATGGAGAATTTTAGGGGTGCAAGGTATTGCTCCCCTCAAAAATTGTTATAACAAAATTCAAGGTTCCAATCCTAGGTTCAGGTCACACCCATGATTCAATCAGACTGGTCTGGGAATGAAGCTAATGGGAACCCACGGGAGTGAGAACAGCTGCTTCACATAGTGGCTCTCAATCTTCAGGAGCACCCCAAGGATTTCCCACCAGATAGGACTAGAATGGGTCCTGATAATGTACAGCTGTGACAACTTCCCAAGCAACACTTATTGCTAAGTACAATATACACTCGAAGAACTGATTTAAACGTTTCTATCCTGACCTCTCTTAACCATCCCTACCTCATCCCATCACATTCTATTTTTGAGAGGGGTTCTTCTTATGCAGCCCAGGTTGAACTCAAACTTAAAATCCTCCTGCCTCAGCCTCTAAAATGCTGAGATTACACGTGCTTGCCAGCAATCTAAGATATTATATATGCAGATAGAAGAATTGCTAAGTTGTTTAAATTTTCATTACAAAAATCCCTTCAATTTTAATGACTTATCTTTTAAAAAACCAGATAGGTTGATACTAGCTTCTATGTTTAGCAGAAGTTGGCCAAACCCTGCCCCCACAGAGAGAACTCTACTCTCCAGTGAGTCTGATAGCAACAGAATACTGCCTGAAAAAGGAATAGAAAGAGAAAGGTTTGTCTAGGCTGAGCTGTAATGTCCTGTCCAGTCTTTCATGCTATCATATGGCTCAGCCTCCCAAGGTTACCCCGTTTTTTCTGTGGCTACAATTGCCAAGGAAGTCCTCCCTTGGGTGGGCAGCTGTTGGAAAGTCCCTACATGTCTATGTAACCTGCTCCAGAGGGGAGGGAAGAGGGAGTAAGAAATTACGCTGTCACATTGAGTCAGTGTTCTGGCATCATTTTTTTTTTTTTTTTTTTTGGTTGCGGTGGTAAAACCACCATGATCAGAAACAATTTCTGAGTTATTTAATCTTACACATCCAGGGGAGAACTCATCACTAAGGAAAGTCATTGCAAAAGCAGGAATTTCAGCAGAAAACACGGGGAAAGACTGATTATCATCCTGCTTTCCAGAGAACTGGTACTCAGTAGCTTTCTTATATAGCCCACACCCACCTACCTAGGGATGTAGTATCACAGTGGGCTGGGCTTCATGCATCAACTAGCAATAAAAACATATCCCCCAGACATACTCAAAGACCAGTGTGGTCTAGGTTACTCCTCAACTGTGGTTTGCTCTTCCTAAGTGACCCTAGTTTGTGTCAAAACTAACCAGAATACTTACTAGGAAGTTAGTATTTATTTATTCATTTCTACAGCACAAGTGGCCCATCCTAAAACACATAATGCTCCATGCCCCTTCTAGTCATATGTTCCTAATCATCTGGAAAGATCAACTGATCTTGGTAAGCAGGTGAGAAAGAAATAAGGGCATATTAACAGGCTACAGCAGCCACATGTCTCAGCAGTCAAGAGGATGAATAAGCAAGGAAGGAACAACTGTGGAAGAGCCCAAAGTATACCCATCATGGCTTAAATGCAATCAGCCTCTATCAGAGCTCCCTGGAAATGTATATTATATAGGGAAAGGTGCATCCCTGAGTCTAGCTAAACCAGTCTTCAAGAACAGTTTGTCAGGAATAGAGTGACCAGAACTGACCGCAGAACCAAAGTAAGAGTGGAAGGCACATCTGTGTGACATGCACAGATAAAAGGTTAGAACACAAAGCCAAACCAAAGCAAGCATGTGCTGTCTCCCTCTCCCTCAACTCCAGCTCTTCCCTTGAGGCTGTTCTCTCTAGGAAGAGCCCACATATTCCAGAGGCATTCTTGCCGAGCAGACTCCAGCAGTCTGGAGACCCAAAAGCAGCTAGAGATTGAAGGAGGCAAAAACTATCCAGATAGTGAGTTATTCCAGACACTTGTCCCTTGAACAGGAAGTCTACAGCCAGGGTATCACCTTGCTAGGGCTTCTGTCCCTCTCACAGACTCAGCTGTGACCGGAGGACCCAATCCCACAGCTGTTCAGCTCCATGCTGTGCCTGTTTCCCAGCTGTAAGACCATATTACTTGTGCTTGTTTGCCATCGGCTTTAATTAAGAGAGCTTTAATTTTCCAGCATTATCTTGGCTCCTCCTTCCCAAACACTCACATCAAGAGTTGTTTCCCACGCAGGCTGAACTCAGGCATATGCCCAGGAACATTATTGAGAACACCCTCTAGTGCCTCATAGGGCAGAGCATTCAGAAAAGCACACATGACAGGGTCAGGGGTGGGTAAGATAGGTGCACTTCAGAGATGAAAGTACACTCTCCTTTTGCAGAGCCAGATTCCCCTCTTAGTCTCCACATTGGGTGGGTTTTTTTCCTTTTTCAGAAGTCTTCCCACGAGCTTCATGTGGAGCCAGCCTAAGGAACTCAAACTTGATTCCAATCTGATTATCCAACATGGTCCTATCAGCTGAGACAGCAACATTTATCACATTAATAGGAAGGATGGAAGAAAACTGGGATCCTATCCAACAGGAGAGTTTTTATCACATGTTGCACTGTCTTACAAATCCAATTATCACCAGCTGAAGGTCTTTACAGCCCTTGGATTGCAGCTCTCAAATCTTAAAGGAGCATGATACATATTTCCCAAGATTCTTCCCTGTTTTTTATACCAGGCACTTACAGACACTCAACCCACAGGACAACTTCAGACCTAAAGCTGCCTATGAAACACTTGTCTTGAGTTTAACCAGTGAGTTCAAGAGAAACTTAGATTGAGGATACCATTTGACCACTGACCACAACAACATGGGCTGAAATGTACTTCAAGACAGAGGTAAGATCCTAGATTCTAAGTCTAAGAAGGCTTGTAGGTAAGCTCAAAGTGACTGTCAAAAGTGGGCATCATCTTTTGCAATGCCATGAAGCTCTCAAAATTTACTAACAAATTTAAAGGCCGATAACAGATATCCTGTAACTTACAAGAAGCATTCCCCAAAGCTATGAGTATAAATGTATCAGAACCATGCTAAATAAAGCCCACTGGCATCTGCTTAGCCAGGAAAAGACATCAGTAAATATATGTACTAAAAGTCTCAAGATAAAGTTGATCAAAAATGACAGCCAAACATTGTGAGGCACATTCACTGAGCAAGGGTAGAAAATGCCCAAAGAGTGTAGAATCCATGTAGAATTCTGAGCTCTGATGAAGAACCAGCGAGTCGAGTACTGAGCCACCCTAACCAGGTCACTATGAAGGATTTCCCAGGGTAAGTCAGGCCCTGAAGGTTAGAGAACTCCAGGCTTTCATTCTAGGGAATCACTCGGTTTGGAATACTGGGTGATGGCAGGCCTAGGAGTATTGATGACTAACTACTATGTAAATCCAATGACTGCTCAGATGGCTGTACAAGGTGTGCAGAGTCAGGAGTTCAAGTCAGGACAGTGCCTTTTATTGACTAAGAGGTTATTAATTGGAGCAGAAAGAAGATGAGACACCAACAAAAAGCAAATGAGAGACCAAGGTGACTTGAACTTCTAGTAGACTCCTTACTCAAATACAGGTCTACTAGGGAAACTATGTCTGTAGGTGTTTGAGTATAAACTCTGTTTAATCATTGGATGAGAGCTCAATCATAGAGAACTCAGGAACAGGATATAAGAAGTTAGGCTTTATGACTAATGGTAACACATCCACTATTTGTGTTTGCTATAGAGTAGTACAGTAGATATCCAGTTAAAACATTACAATGAAACAGGAGATTGTGATCTATACTCACTCTATAAATGGACACTAAGAATTTCTGGATTGTTCCAATATGTTGGTTATACCCATTAAAACTTAAAGTCATTTCTTCTGAATACATTTACAGAACTAATGAGAATTATGTTTTAAAGCTGAAGAAACATACACTAACAATACAGCCATACACAAAGAATCTCAACAAGGACACAAAAGTTATATTTTAGAAAATAAACTGATGCAAATTCTAGAGATAAAAAGCAAAAGAAATTTTTTTTTTTTACCAAAGACTCAACAGCCTATTCGAGATAACAAAAAAGTCCAAGAACTTAAAAATCATGAAGAATATCTAATCCAAAAAAAAGAAGAAAATGATACAAGAAAGATGCACAAAGTTTCACAACATACAATAATAGTATTAATTAAGGAGAAATGATAAACATAGAGAGGGGCAGAGACCACATGCCAAGCCATGGGCAAAATATTCTCAAATGTCATAAAATCAAAAATGAATGATTATAATCACTAGAGAGTAATAAAATAGCATCCCAAATATATATTCAATATAAAAATAAAAAATGGGGCTAGATTGATGGATCAGGCATTAAGAGCACTAACTGTTTTATCAAAGGGTCATAATTTAGATCTATCCAAGAAGTCATATCAAGCAGCTCACAAACTCCTGTAACATCAGCTCTAAAGGATTCAATTCCCCTTCCAGTCACATGGCATCCCTTACATATGCCCCTTCACACAAATAGAATCTTTAGAACAATAGAATGCCATAAAAATATATTTAATGAGAAAGTTTCCAATCCAGATGGAAGAAAGGCAGTTAAAAATCCTCTCTCTCTCTCTCTCTCTCTCTCTCTCTCTCTCTCTCTCTCTCACACACACACACACACACACACACACACACATACACACACAAATATCAAAATGCAAAATGAAAATCTAGTCATGAAAGGAATAGCTGTTAAATATGTATAAAATGAACACCACAACTAAGAGGCAGAGTAGGAATGTATACTAAAGTGAATTTCCATTGTAAATTATAAAATAGAAAGAATATTATAATAACTAACTTCATGGAAACTTGTGGTTTTAAATAACAAATCAGACAGAAAACTAGAAAATCTTCAGCATTTTTTAGAAATTAAGTTAAATGATTATTAACGATATGTGTGTGAAAATAGGTAACGATAATAAATTATGTATTTAGCTGAGTAGAAACCAAACCTCAATAGATCAGAATTTAGATGCAGTAAAAAGATCCATTTAGGGGTCATTTATATTTGTAAATGTTTATGGTAGAAATGGCAAAGGTCTTAGTCAGTAGCCTAATTTGCTACCTTAAGGAAATTTAAAAGTAGAAAAAAAAAAGTAAAAATCAGAGAATTAGAGGGGAAAATGAGTAGGAAGTTGTAATGAAGTAGAGAAACACAATATTACTGAAAGTCAAGTGAGCTAAATTCATTCCTAAAAGATCAACAAAGTTAACAAATATTTTATTAGAGTAACTGAGAAAAGGAGAAAAAATTTGTTGGAGTTAATAATAAAAGTGGAGACATGCTGGTACAAGCCCTAACATTTTCAGAGTATAAATGATGTGGGTAGAAATCTTATTAACAACTTATGCCAACAAATTAGACAATTTAGATGAAATGGACAAATTCAACAAATGACACAAATTACAGAAATTGACACAGGAAGAAGCACAACATTGGAATAAAACAGAACCCAGTATTTATATTCACCATTAATATAAATAGTTACAGGTAAAAGCCAGATCCACGGGGCTTCACAAAACTTTGTCAAACAGAAAAACGCAAAACCTTCATCCTGCACAAATTCCTTCACCACATATAAATGCCACTTATTCTCTGGCTTCAGTATTACCAGTTATGAAAGCCAGCCCAAAAAAGTGTCAGGAAAATAAGCTATATATTAATACCCTTCATAAACACAGATACGACATGCTTTAATAAAATATTAATAAACAGAAACTAAGAATACATGAGGAGTGTTACACACTAATGTTCAGAAGGCCATAGCACAGGTGAATAGCTTAAAGCAGTATCCAAGAATAAATGAAATATAACGTAAAACAGAATTTAAGCAAAGCTGCATGTCCATCTTAATAGACTAAGAAAAACGTTTTCCAAAGTTCCACACACAATCCTCATAGAAATCCCCAAAGAGAAGAATTAGAATCAGCCTCAACTTTTCAAAAGTTATGTATAAAACCTGTAGTTAGTTTGTGCCCTCCAACAGTGATAAAAGACTGAATGGTTTCCCTCCAAGAGTAGGAGTGCTCAATGTTGACACATTTACTCAACATGAAATTAATGGCCATATCCCATGCAACACCACCACCACTACCATCAACAACAATAATGGAGAGAGAATGGAAGCCAAGATACAGATGGAAACAGTAGAAAAAGAAAAAAAATATGGAATGTAGGCAGAAAGGGGAGAAATAAATATATCAGCCAACAAAAGTTTGAATAATGAAAATCCCCAGATGACTAAAACTGAAACAGTTCAGCAAGGTTGCAGGAAATAGTATCAGTACACAAAAGCCAATTATGTTTCTATAAACCAACAAATCTAAAACTGTGCTAACAATACCATTCACAAAAGAATCAGAAAGAATTAAATACTTAATAATAAATGTCTACATTGAAATCCATATAACAGTATAGAATGAAATTAAAACATGTCCCAATAACAGGAGAGGCATTCCATGTTCATGGACCTGAAGCCTCAGTATTGTCAAGATGGCAGTTTGTCCCAAATTGATCTATAAATTAAAATGAGATCTCCATTAAAATCTCAGCAGGGTGGTATAAATTGACAATCTGTTGCTAAGCTACTTATGAAAATGCAAAGGATGTAGAAAAGCCAAAACAATTTCAAAAAGGATTAATGTCAGCTGACAATACTACCTGCTATCAAATCTTCTCTAAGGTTATTGCAGTGAGAAACATGTGTACAGTGCCAGACATTTGGATCAGTGGAACAGAACTGGCTTTCTAGATATGAATCCCATTCATGGGAGCAAATGTAGAGCCATAGTTCCCACTATGGACAACTGAGTTTTCATAGACATCCCAAGAATAAAGCTTGTTTTTTCAACACAGTAGTCTAAGGTAATTGAGTACCCACCTAGATTTGTTTTGTAAAAGACCATAGATTTTCAACTCAAAATAAATCTATAAGTCTATGTTGAGGCATTAACATGAGCCTGCTTCTAGGAGAAACTCTTCATGTCCCATCATTGAGTAAAATGTTCTTAGGTTAAAAAAAAAAAAACTTAATAAAAACATAACAAATTGAGCTTCATCAAATTTGAAAACTTTTTGACTCAACATCATCATTAAGGCAATGAAAAGACATGCCACATGCTGGAGAAAACACTTGTAAATCATGTGTCTAATAAAAGTCTTGTACCAAGAAAATATAAATAATTCTTACAACTGAGGAAAACAAGCAATTCAATTA
>JADRCD010234391.1:7131-23948 GCA_019843815.1 Montemys delectorum
GTGCGTGTGTGTGTGTGTGTGTGTGTGTGTGTGTGTGTATTATGTAGGTAGGCTAGTCTCAAATTCATATATCTGAGGATGATGTTAAACCCCTGATCCCTTCTGCTTCTCCCTCCCAAGTGCTGGAATTACAGGCATATACCAACATGCCTATCTCTCTTTCAGTTCTTTAAAATGCATCAATAACAATGCAATTACTTAGTGAATGGCATTCAGTGGGTGGCAGCTTACACTGCATAACAAAACAGAGATGACTATAGCTGTATGCTGATGAGAAGGATGGTGAGGAATCGGAGAATGTGCTAGAATAAACATAAAATTGGCCTTGAACAACCCATGGTAGGATGCCCATGCATCTGGACTTCAATCTTGATAGTATAATAAATGCTCTCTGCTGTTGACTCCAGAATAAAATGGCTTAGCAAATGATCATCACATTCTCTCCCAACCCTGAAGAATCTAAGAAATGAAACACATTAAGTCTATTTTCCAATTTTGGTGTTTTGCAAATTACTGAGGTGAATGAAACAGAAGTATAGATTTCATGCTAAATAGTACAACAATAATTGAACTAAAAATAAAGAATTCACATATCAAAACTTAAGCTTGTTACTATTCAGTTTAGGATGTGTTTGTCTGTTATTGTAACACTTTATCACAGACTGGGTGGCTTAAACAGCAAAAATTCATTTGTACTAGTTCTAGGGGTTGCAGAAATACAAATTCAGGGTCTCTCTGGATTTTTTCTCTTGTCCACAGCGTTCTGTTCATTGACTTTGTCTTTTATGTCTGTATGAGAGGGAAAAGTACATTCTTTGATATCTTTTCTTATAAAGGCACTAAACCTGTAAGATCACAGTACTGCTCTTGTGAGTTCTCTTAACCGTTATGAACCTTTAAAGGCCCAGTTTCCAAACACTGACCCCTCTTCCAAGGGGAGTTAGGGCTTGTTGTGTGACTATTTCCTGCAAAATGACACTTTCTATTAAGGCCCAGAAAGTAAACAAAACTCATAAGTCTCAGGAAGTTCCTGAAACTTACAAGACTTACAAGGTACAACAATGATTGTTCAGAAGTGGAGTCTGTGGTTGGATGAACCACTGCAAGTTGTTTAGGGGGTTTTAGGGTTGACACTTGCTACTACCCATGGTGGGTTGGGCATTTTAGTCAAACATGCTCCTGTAAACTTGTAAATAACTCCTAGAAACTTGCTGCTTTACTAAACAATACTGTGCAAAATCTTTGATTTGTTATGTTGTCCTTATATGAGTTAAACATGTTTTTATATGTCTCTTGAGGAAAAAATCATATAACAGATTTTTTTATCATGAATTTTGAGACACACAAATATTTCGCCTATATTTTCTTAGCATCCATGGGATGAAAACATGGGATCTGGATTGACAAATCTCTTCTACAAAAAGAGAAAAAACTGGGAGCTGACAAGATGGCTCAGCAGGTAAGAGCACTGACGGCTCTTCCAAAGGTCCTGAGTTCAGATCCCAGAAACCACATGGTGGCTTATAACCATCCATGATGAGATCTGACGCCCTCTTCTGGTGCATCTGAAGACAGCTACAGTATATTATGCTGGAGCGAGCGGGGCTGGAGCAAGCAGGGCTGGAGCAAGCAGAGGTCCTGAGTTCAATTCCCAGCAGCCACATGATGGCTCTTGGTCATCTGTACAGCTACAGTGTACTCATATACATAAAAATAAATAAATAAATCTTAAAAAAGATCTAACTTCTAGAGAGAGAGAGAAAGAGTGAGAGAGAGAGAGAGAGAGAAAACTGCCCAAGTAACATTGGAAAGTCAAAGCAGTGATGTCTGAAACATCAGCACCCACAGGGATCGCCTGGTGAGACTGATTAAACATGGAATTAAATAATAAAATTATCTCCCAGATCACTTGTTATCAGCGCTGAAAAAGAACATTCTGGTTCTATACTTTCCACTATCCAAAAGAAAGTTCTATAGCAATCCCTTAAGGAAACTGATTTTTTCATCAATTACTTCTGAAATAAATTTATCAGCTCAGTGACAAGGAGACACAAGTGGTATTCTCAGCTGAATCCTGTCTGCAAGCAAGAGTCTCTTTCTCCAATCTTGCTCAATACAAATTGTTGCTATAATGTTAAAAAAAATAGTAAAATCGTTATTTGAGGATTATGGATTATAGAGCATTTCAAAATAAAGATATGTTTGTTTCTTTTGAGAAGTGCTAAGGAATTAGAACTGGGTCAACAAAACATTGCTCAACCTGGATCCTTAGGGGATCTGCTTTGATAGGGATTAGACATTTGTGATAAGCATCCCTTATCCTTCTTAAATAAAGTGCGCTTCTCCAAAGCTTGGAATGAGACGTTTTTGTCTTAAGTAGTTTAATCATTCTCCCAGGGCTTGTGTTTATACAATTAATGTGCTCAAAAACTCTATTAGTTTTTGTAGGCCAATAGGTTTTACCTAAAAATAGGGATGATAATGAGAGCAGAAAGGCTGGATCTGATTTGGAAGTTCTGGGTTGGTGAGCTATCTCAGTGGTTAGAGGTGCTCCCTACCAATCCTGGCCATTTCCAGGACCCATATGGTAGAAGGAGAGACTCAGGTCTGAAAAGTTGTTCTTTGCCTTCCACATTTGGACTGTTATACACACATACACACACCCTAAATAAATAAATAAATATAGAAAACATGATTTGTACAAGAGCAAAACTATGTTTATTTTGTTTCTAGATTCATTTTACTTAGAGAATCTTAAAGAAGCTCTTCTTGTTAAGGCCCTAACCAATGAGGCAATAACCAACCATGGTAGCAATCTGCATTGTAATGGTTAAATTTGACTGTCATCTTGTCAGGATTTAGAATCACCTGGGAAACACATTTTCTGGCATTTCCAGAGATGTCTAACTAAGGAGGAAAGCCTCATCTTGAATGTGGACAGCCCCATCCCATGGGATGGGGTCCTAGACTGGATATGAAGCAGAAAACACCTGAGTACAGTATTCATCTCTTTTGGCTTCCCAACTACAGATGCAATGAGATCAGTTGCTTCAGACCCCTTTAGCTATGTCTTCCCTGCTATGGTGGAATGTACCTTTAAACTGTGAACCAAGTAAACATTTCAGTTTTTTAAGTTTCCTTTGCTAGATAGTTTGTCACAGCAATGAAAAAAGCAACTAATACAGATGGTGAGATTAGGTATCTTCTGCAGGAAACTAATGGTGCCTTTGTGGTCTGTCCTGGTGTGTTAGCTTCACGGATTCCAGATTCACTCCCTCCTGTAATACATTCCTCCATGCTGTCATTGGAATTCAGCCTATCGGCTAAAGGCTCCATCCCATGGCACTGTTGGGAGGTAATGGAACCTGTAACGTGCAGAACTAGTGCAAGGAAGAACTTAGATTATTGGGGATAAGCTTTTAATGGGTAGACTGAGGACATGGTCCCTTTGCCTGTCAATACCCAGTAATTGAAGTCTTTCTTTATGCTCCAATTTAACCCCTAGCCAATAGTTACAGAGTCAACTGACCATTTGCTGAAACCTCTGAAACATCAGCCAACACAACTTTTCTCCCTTTTCAGTTAATTATTGTGGATATTTGTTATAGTGATCGAAAATGTCATTAAAACATTTATGCAGTAAGAGCTAAAATGGAGGGCCATGAGAGTCAGTAAAATGAATCAGGATAATTATTGCGCTTAGAAATTATGTGAGAGTGTAATATTGCTTACTTTTACTTAGTCAAGCAAAGTATAAGTTGTTACCACCTTCCCAGTAGAGATACTTGCATTCCTAAAGTTCTTCTATTAGACTGAATGAAATCATTGAAACTAATATATGTTTATGGTTTATGCTTGTCTCCCATTGATAGAGATTGGCCACCTAGGCTTGCGACGTTTTACAGAAGCCTACACTGAATCACGTTGTCTATTTTTACATCAGAACTGTCATATTAGATCACATCAATGGAAATACAGCTCAGAATCCAGTTCATGTCAATCACCTCTAATGCTATCAGGCATCCCACAGACAAATTCATATATTTGATCTGGGCTACAATATTTCCTATGCAAGGCATATTTTCATCCATCTATTCATTTATTCAAAGATGCTTTGGTTCTGCACTGAGTGAAATGTAAAACCAGCCATCATTTCAAGTTTCCCAGTCCTTTATCCCACAGTATTTATATTAGAAGGGAAGACCAAATTTAGAGATAACTAGTGAGAAGTTGGGTGGGCATCCTTGTTGATATCCACAGGAATTTCTGTAGAATTGAATCATGTTTCCCTTGAATTTAGGGGGTGGGGGTACAGGCTTTGTCACAGCCCAATAGCAATGGAGTCAACTGATCATTGCCTGAAATCTCTAAACTCTCAGCCAACATAGACCTTCCCTCCTCCTCAACTTAATTACCTCAGATACTTTGTTACAGTGATTGAAACATGATGAATGCACTCAGCTCATTACGGATTGTCCATCTAATTCTACTCTATTTCTTTTCCCTGGAAGATATGTGAACCGTAGGATATATAGCTGGCAGGAAATCTTTAAAGATCCAGTGTTGCTTAAAATCCAAGAAAACTGGGATCAAAGGGTCCCCAATTCTCCAACGACTTCCTTCCTTGCTCTTCCACCCTTGTCGACAACCTAGCCAAAGGGTCTTCAAACATCACCATGTATACATATGTCTATTGTACTCACTGCATCGTTGGGATGCTGTCTCTGCTATGCCACTGGCAGTACTCTGTAATGACACAGCGTTAGCTAGCACACATGTTGAAGATGCGACTCCAGATAAAGATCTTTCATGGTGACTTTGCTACTTTCCCTGGTGTTTCCAAAATAAAAAATAATAAAAAATAAAAACAAGCAATAATATTTAACACAAATGAATGTGTCAGTTTCTGCTTCTTCTAGCTGCTATTTTCTCTCAAAGAAATCAGGCCACACCTCACCATGCAGTCTCCTTTCCTCCAGGTGTTGTGTCATTGAAGCCGTCCCAGAGTTCGATGTCTCCTTGTAACTGTGAGCAACATCAGCTTATCTCCAATACCTGGGCCTGAATTAGGATTTTTTTTTCTTTTTTGCTCTTGTTTATGGCCTTCTCCCATGTCAGGGACACACAGGCTAGGTCACATGGCCTCCTTTGAAAACCTGTGAAAATGAAGGATCTCCCTTTGACCGTGGAATTTGAAGATTCTCCTTTAAAGACCCCATTATGCTACCTGTGGCAACAATACTCTCACCTCTTCTGGCCTCCTATCTCCAGATGCCACCATGGCTTGATATGAGTCTGCAAGCCCCCTAACCAAGCTCTCATATGAGTTAATTTTATGCCAGCTCCTTCCTGCAAACCTGGAGACATTCCTTTCAGAGTACACATGGAATTCCAATAGCAATCAAAGTAGGACAACAGGGGTAGTAACAACCAAGTCATAATCTGTGATCTTGGCTATATCTCTGGTTGAGCATTTGCCTGGCATATACTGGGCCCTGGGTTCTGCCCTGAGGACTTTGAAAAGCAAGGGATGACTAGAGGGAAAGAGGGAAGGAAGGAAGGCAAAGGAAAGGAGGGAAAAGGAAATAGTAGTTGATAACCCTTTAACCAAACAGGGATAGAGAGCAAATGACAAGCTAGATTACTTGAACCATGACTGAGAGAAGCCCAATCATTTGGGAATGTACAGAAATATTGGGATATGTTAGGAGACAGTGTACTCTACCAAAGACACTGTAGTGAGAACGAACAGACAAGACATGGGCTAGGAGAAAAATACTAATCAAGGGTATCAAACACCTCTGACCCCAACACTCTGGAACATTAGGGGGCTGTGAATTCAGGGTCAGTCTGGGATGTATAGTGAACCTCTCATCTCAACAACAATAAATCCCTCAGATAGTAATGAATCATGAAACACAATCTCACTTAAAAACAATAAACTTGGCATGTGACGCTTCCATACCTGCTGCTCTGATTGGCTTTCCCGAAGTCCACCTGCACAAGAGTATGGGTCTGTGAGTCCTTATCTGCTTAGCCCTCTCCTCAGAGCTGAAAGATGTGTCAGGGCATGATTAAATAATCAAATCCTATGAGTAGAGTGGAGGTAAACTCAGAGGAAATTCAACAGAAGATTCCAATGAGTGTGGTACCAGTTTCTTTTTGCAGTAATATTCTTTACACTTCAAATTTTTTACTTATTATATAATGTGTGTTAATCATATTATCTCACTTTATCTCTCTCTAGACTTCATAAATACTCTCTCTCTCTTTTAAAATTGCTTTTGGTAATCTCTTGTGTCCAATTAGGACTGTCTATGTACAAATGTGTGTGTGGCCATCCACTGGGATGTGGGCAACTTATTAGGGACCACATGCCCAAAGGAGAGTGACTCTCACTCTCTCCCCAGAAATTAGTAATAGGTCTGTGTATGCCCTCCCCTTATCAAAGGGGGTGTGGCCTTGTATGCCCTCCCCTTATCAAAGGGGGTGTGGCCTTGTATGCCCTCTCCTTCTCAGAGGGGCATGTGGCCTTGTATGCCCTCTCCTTCTCAGAGGGGCATGTGGCCTTGTATGCCCTCCCCTACCCATGATGAAATGTTTACTGGCTCGATCTTGTGTAGGTCTTGTGCAAAGAACCCTAGGTACTGTAAGAAATCCCAACGTTTCAGCTCCTCTCGCCATCCATGGGCTCCTAACCTCCTTCTGCCTCCTCTTCTGCAAAGTCCCTAGAGCCTTGGATAGTGTGTTTGTGGAAAGGGTTGCTGATGTAGGGGACTTACCTGCAACTGAGCACTCAGGCTTGCTTACATTTTTTGAAGCTACACGGTAAGCTGAAGCCTCTTATAGAACAAGTTTCTAGTGTCTGCCACCATTTCACCTCCTTTAGGACTGGTCAGGTTCCCTTATGAGTGAATTTAAATGCTTATAAAATAATTATGTTTGTATTAATTTGGAAGGCCGTTCATTCTGCTCCAGTCCTGTGAACCAATAGGACAAATCTATGTCATAGCCACTTCCTTGGGAATGGGCTGAGTCCTCAGAGCTGTAAACATCTTTGTGGCTGTGGCCATGAATATGATGAATATACTTTTCCTTTGGTCACCTTCACTCTCAAATTTTACCTATATCCATTTCCATCTGGAGTTTCAGAACTGCTTTCCCTGTCCATTCCCACCCCCTCCTGTGTGTGTGTGTGTGTGTGTGTGTGTGTGTGTGTGTGTGTGTGTATGTATGTATGATATGCATGTGTTTGGGTTAATATGCACAGAATACAGCAGCAAGTGCACACATGTACATGTGCAGATAGAGGCCAGAGGTTAACATCCTTCATCACTTTCTACCTTATCTTTTGAACTTTTTATTGATTGTAAGTTTCACAGCATACATCCCAGTCCCACTCATCTCCTCATCCCCTTGTATCTGCCATCAGCCCTTGTGACCTACACACACACACACACACACACACACACACACACACACACTAAAGCATAGAAAACATCTCATCACGGAAGCTGTATTAGGTCATAGTGTGTACCTCTGTCCAGACATCTTCACTTGCAAATGTTCATTGCAATGAGCCATTAGTTTGGTTCTTGGGGTCTGGCTTACAGAGATTACAGGATCAATGTCAGACCCTCACTGGGACTTCTCTTGGATATCTTCTTGTTTCCGTGTCACAGAGATCCTGAAGCTTTTCTTCAGCAGGAACAGCCGTTCTGGCCCTTTCACACACACCACAGTTCACAGGTGATGGAGATTTTAGGGTGGGCTAACTCAAAGCTTGGATAACTGAGCTGGTCAGCTGACAACCCTGTCTGTACCACCAAGGAGAGCTCGCCAGCTTTGGTCTGGCTAGGCACCCAATGCCACCATTGGTAGCAGGCAGGGTCAGCTCTACTGCTCTCATGCCCATAGGAGCATCTCACCTTCACCCACACCTCCAGAGCCAGCTCTCCTATGCTGCCCAGTCAAGGTATGAGGCCTATTCTCCTAAGTACTGAGGCTGTTGAAGGGCTGGAACAGCTCTCCTGTGCTCATGTACTTGGGGACGACTCACCCATGCTTCCTCCACCAGGGCCAGCTCTGCTGTGCTTCCCAGATAAGATACAGTGCTGCTCTCCCATCAGTGAAGGGCAGGACCAACTTTCATAACTACTGCACATCATGAGGGGCCAGGGAGGTGAGGGTATCACACATCCTCCAACTTCACCTCACAGCAGACAAGTAGTATAGCCAATTATCCCTGGCTCTCACCTTGGAGGCTTGCTCTCCCATGCCCTCTCTACCAGGGCCAGCTATACAGTGTTGCCCAAGCAAGACCTACTCTCACGACCCCATGACTAGCTTTCTAGACTGCCTCTGGTGAAGAAGGTCAGGGGCACAGGAGGGCATCACCTCCATGCCCTGCACAGCCAGAGAAATGTCAGCTCTCCCACACTTACACCTTCAGGTCAAACTCATCCATATCCTTGCACCTAGTGCCAACTCCACTGTACTGGCCTCAGTGAATGTGCATAGCCCACTCTCCCAAGTGCTACCACCAGTGAGAGGCAAAGTCAGTTCTTCAGAGTTCCACAACCATAGAGCGTGTATGTCCAGTTCTATATAGCCCCTGGACATTCATGTGGTTCTAGGTAGCTGCCCAGAAAAGAGTCATCCCCATGGTCTCTAGTGGTAATATGAGCCGCTGACAGCTACACCAACCCCTGCCACTGCATAACCATGGACTTAGACATGCCTCTCAGTAGCAGCACTGCCAGAACTTCACCGTGGCCTCATGGCTGGCTACTCACATCAGGCTAGTCTCCTCTTCCCTCATGTTTCCAGTTCCACCTCCTTTCACTAGGTTCAAGCTATTTTGCTTCTCTTTCTCTCCCATCTGCCCACCACACACTTTCACACTGTAGTGGCTCCTGCTATATAGGTGGGACTCATGGTGGTCTCGGGGTGACCTCCTCTATCCTTGACACATGACAGGGCAGCAAGTGGGTCTGTAATTGTCTACAACCTTCCTGTGTGGCATGGCAGCAGGCTGCTCTACAGACGTCTTCCCTTTTCTGCATCAAGTGGTGGAGATGGTGGTGGTAGTAGTGGTGGCAGGAAAGGCTTTGGGCATCTGGGACTCTTTTCCTGCCAGCACAGTGTGGCAAGGGAGTGGACAGGTCTCTGGATGTCTTCCTTCTCCTGCACTGCTAAGCTTGATAGCAGACAAGGCTCTGTGTGTCTAAGTCCCACCCATACTGTTTGATGTAGGGCATGTCTCTGGGCATCTTTCCCAGCCTTTGGAGCATGCTGTGGTAGTCGGCAGGTTTCTGGATATCCTCCACTGTCATCAGCACAGCCCTGATATAATGTGATGAATCCTTGTCGTTGACCTAAGCACAGTGGCCAGAGGTCAGAATCTAAGGCAAGTCAGTCCACTTTCCTTTTGAACAGCTCTCACTGAACTTCGAATGCCCCAGTTCAGCTGCACTGCTGGCTAGTGGGGTATAGCGGTCTACCTGTCTCTGGAACCCCACTGGCAGAGCTAGGATTACTGGCATGTGCCACTAGCTGTTTTTTTTACAAGGATTCTGGGGATTTGACTTTTTTTATTAGATATTTTCTTTATTTACATGTCATATGATTTCTCCTTTCCCAGTTTCCCCTCCAAAAACAACAACAACAACACAACAAACCCCTGTTGCTTCCCCCCTCCCCCTGCTTGCCACCCCACCCTCTACCATTTACGGGCCCTGGCATTCCCCTACCCTGGGACACAGAACCTTCACAGGGCCAAGGGCCTCTCCTCCCACTGATGATTGACTTTGCAATCCTCTACTATGCACATGCTGCCAGAACAATCAGTCCCACCATGTATAGTCCTTGGTTGGTGGTTGAGTCCCTGGGAGCTCTGACGGTACTAGTTAGTTCATATTCTTGTTCATCCTAAAGGACTGCAAACCCTTCACCTCTTTTGGTCCTTTCTCTAGCTCCTTCATTGGGGACCCTGTACTCAGTTCAATGGATGGCTGTGAGCCTCTACTTCTGTATTAGTCAGGTACTGTCAGAGCCTCTCAGGAGACAGCTCTATCAGGCTGGCTTGTCCTTCCTTCAGTCTCTGCTCCATAGTTAGTCTCTGCAACTCCTTCCATGGGTATTTGGTTCCCCCTTTTAAGAAGGAATGAAATGTCCACATTTTGGTCTTCCTTCTTAGTCATCAGGGAAATGCAAATCAAAACAACCCTGAGATTCCACCTCACACCAGTCAGATTGGCTAAGATAAAAAACTCAGGTGACAGCAGATGCTGGAGAAGTTGTGGAGAAAGAGGAACACTTCTTCATTGCTGGTGGGATTGCAAGCTGGTACAACCACTCTGGAAATCAGTTTGGTGGTTCCTCCGGAAATTGGACATAGTTCTACCGGAGGACCCAGCTATACCACTCCTGGGCATATACCCAGAAAATACTCCAACATGTAATAAGGGATTTGACTTTTAAGTGTGTAATTGCCCTTGGTTTCCCCCCTCAACTGACTCTCAGGTGATGTGCTCTCACCTTTTTGAGGAGGTAGAGGGAACATTTGAGATAGGATCTCTTGCTCTGTAGCCCAGTTTGGTCTCAAATGCACTATATATTTTTGTCTCAGAATCCTGAGAGCTAACATTACAAGTGTGTGCACCAACAGATTAGTTGTTTGTTTGGCTTTGAGTCAAGGTCATCCTAGTCTCTCAAGTGCTGAGAGTAGAGGCGTGTGTCTCCACAGCATACCT
This sequence comes from Montemys delectorum, assembly GCA_019843815.1. Taxonomy (NCBI): domain Eukaryota; kingdom Metazoa; phylum Chordata; class Mammalia; order Rodentia; family Muridae; genus Montemys; species Montemys delectorum. The sequence continues at coordinate 17,886 of JADRCD010234391.1, forward strand.
AAGCTTATCTATCTTAGTACTGGCTTCCTGGATCTGATTCCTTGTGTGATATTTATTACACTTTCATGTTATGGTTAGGTGTTTTCCCTGCATGTATTGGTGTACACCAACTGTGTGCCTGCAGAACCAGAGTCATGATGTCAGAAACTGGAGTCAGATAGTTGTGCACCACCATGAAGATGCTGGGAATTGAATCCGGGCGGGTCCTCTGAAAAAGCAGCCAGTACTCTTAACCACTGTGCTGTCTGTCTAGTCCCTTAAGTCCTTTTGTAAAATGTTTTTTATTTTAATTTTATTATGTTATTTATTTATTGTGCACAGATTCAGGGAGGGACACATGGCATGAGACTTGTGGAGAGGTCAGAGGGAATCTTCTAGGATTTAATTCTTTCCTTCCACAATGTGAGTCCTGGGATCGATCTCAGGTCATTGGACTTGGTAGCAAGTGCCTTCCACCTGCTGAGCCACCTCACCAGCCTCCTGGCTCTGCTAAAAAAAAAAAAAAAAAAACAAAAAAACCAAAAATCCAGAAGTGTCAATGCTGGGTCCCTACACGGCAAGTATTAGGTTAGTTAATTAGAAGCATGTACTTTACATCAAAGTTGGTATTGTATAGTGGTTTAAGTAGTGTGTGTGCGCATGCATGTGCATGTGGTGTGTGCATCCATTTTTATCACTGTTTAACACAAAAATTTCTGCCTCAGGGCCTAATGTGCCATTTTCTTAATAGCTTTTCTATCATGCGAAGATCAGCACATCCCAATACTCACAGCTTTGCTTTTCCCTTCTCCAGGGAGTCCCGCCTCTGAGGTAGTTATCTGGCAACAGAGCTCATTAATATGGGAAGGCATTCTGGTTTTAAATGGCTCTTCAGAACTAAACATGCTATCATTGAATGGAAGCTTCAGTGTGTGTGTGTGTGTGTGTGTGTGTGTGTTTCCCTGCTAACAATCAGGCTGTGGAATCAGGGCACAGCAGACAAAGCCTGCCCCAACTCCAACTTGGCAATGAAAAGCATGTGCTCCCTTCCACTAATAGACAGAAATGTCACCGGATCTCAGCAAGGCTGACTCAGGCCTCTGTGAGGAGGGAGACCCATTGAATCCACACCCCTGCCCCACTTCAAGCTGGCAGACAGTTCAGCTCCTGTGGCTCTCTCTTCAGCTGTCATTCCTGTTGATTTGCCTTCAAGGTGGTCATTCAGAGGGAGCTAGTAGAAAAGGCCACTGCTGTCATTTCAGACAGGGACTATGTCGGGACTCTCCCCAGCTCCAGCTTCCTCTTCTCTTAGCCCTGGGCTTCCACTAAAATGATTGCATTGTATGCCCTGCGATGGTGTGTCAATGGTCTTTTTTCATTGGTTTGTTTCCATTAAGAGGGACTTTCTTAAAGACAGATACTAACCTCTTCCCCTCAAAATAAATGACAAGCAGAGCCTCCGTTTGAAGGCGCTGTGGCTGGCCCTGCATCACAAAATTCCATTTTCCTCTCTGCATCAACTCTGTCAGTCATGTGTTTAACCTTATTGACCTTGACTGCCTGTGCCGACTTTACCCTCTCCCCCGCTGTCTGACCCCAGTCTTCCTCTCTCTTGGCACTTAATTCCAAGCTATTTGCATTCTGACTGCAAAATCTGTAAAGCCAGCAACCTCCCCACTCCCCCTATAGATTCTGGGACAACAAGATAAAGTCCAAGTCTCTCAACTGCATGCAAAAAGTTGAGTTTATTACCATTTTAGAAGACTTAGAATCACAGAAGCTTGTATCGCTTTGGGGAAATAGAGGTACAGAATGTGGCAGGAGAGGGCATAGAGAACAGCATCAGAATCAACATGTGACAGATCAGCTGGCAACATGACTGGGGCTCTCTCACCACCAGAGCTACGTGTGAAGGACAGTATGTGCTGTTGTCTCCACATGTGGCAGAAGGTGGCTGCTATATAAATGACTTATAAAGTGTCAGAATTGTTGAGGCTCAGGGCCTTTGAACAACAGACATTTCCCAGATCCATGAGCCACTTCCACATTTTGGAATGTCTTTCCTTTCTTCAATTAACTGCCTCTGTTTTTACCACTATCTCTGTGTCCCTGGCTCAATTTTTTTTATTCTAGGACAGAAAAAGCTAGAAGCTAGAACCCTCAGCAGGTGCCCTCTGAACTCTGACAGACACTGATAGCACTGAGAAGGGAGCAGAGTGTAAGAATGAATGTGGTGATAGGATTTAGGCCAGTGAGGTGGCTCAATAAGTAAGGGCCCTTCTTGCCAAACTTGACCACTTGAGTTCGATCCCCAGAATGTACACGATGGAAGGAGACAACCAAGTCAAGCGAGTTGTTCTCTGACCCTCACACTTATAATGTGGTATAAGCATATTCCCAAATAACACATACATGCTGCTTGCATGTGTGCACATGTGCACACACACACACACACACACATACACACACACACACGCACATGCACAAACATACTACGTAATAAACCAACCCACCGATAAGAATAAGACATTTTAAGTGAAATATTTATCATTTTGTAATGAATCATCTTCAAACCCTGTTCCACCAAGGTCATTAATAATAATAATAATAATAATAATAATAATAATAATAATAGGCAATCCTTATTGTAATGTGATCAACATTGTTAGATGCTGGTGTCATGTGCATGGCTTTGGCTCAATATTAACTTAGATGACAGACAGGTGCATATTCGTGATCCCTCAGGACCTTCTTTTCAAGGCAAGCTGCTGGACATGCCTGTAATCCCAGTACTAGAGACAGAAGCAGATAAGGATCAGGAGCTTAAGGGGTTTTTAATGTGGCTTTCTGCTGCAAACACTGTCCAGCAGAGGGTTAACCCACATGAGACAAGAAGGAAATCTTGTCCAGTATGACTCAGTAGCCAGTGTTGCTTCAACTTTCTAGAGTCTGATACCAGCAGCTTATTTTAGTACAGTACAATCTGGAAAAATAAAATTTCCTGGGGTTGCACAATCCCATGTGCACCATAAAGCTTAAGGCATAATTACATCAAAACTCTTTAAAAGTTGATATCACTTCTTCCACAAAGATGGGCTCTATGGATAGGCATCATTTTAAGGAACTGGTATGGAATCTGGTGTGGTTTCAGTCATACAGACAGCATAGAGGTCACCAGGCTGATAACAACCTCCGGTCCCAGTTGTGAGAGTCTAGGGGAGCCAGGTGTAGCCTCAGGAATATGGATAGTACAGAAGTCACCAGGCTATCAATTACATCCACTCCCAGACTTATGGGCAGGAAACACGTTATACATCTCTTCCTTTGAAGAGAGAAACCTGTGTCTTCAACATCCCTGGTATCCCTAGTGCTTATCCGTGAACACAAGGACTTCATGCCCTCTGCAGTTTTACACCAGCTACATGATGTCTTCACTCATAAACCTCACAATGAACTAAACCAGAAAGGTACCCGCTACCTCTTGCTCCCATCCCCACAGCACTCTGGTTAGAAACACATACAAGGCCATGCCTATTACTTGCTGGAAGAAATGGAGATAAGTGGGCTAGCCTGATGCTACTCGTTTTCTAATGCTAACACTGGTTCATCAAGGTCTGGTTGCCCCAGAGATGAGAGAGTCCGCATGTAGACACAAGTGATGCTGTGTGATCTTGCCCACACCCAAGTTATTCCTGATTGGTGAATAAAGATGATGGCAGCCAATTGTTGAGCAGAATACACATAGGCAGGTTTTGGAGTTCTAGGGCCTCAGAGATCGGAGGAGAACCGTGAGGGAGAGAAGAAGGTGAGGAGGAAAAGAAAATTGCAGTGGGTTAGGAGTCAAGAAAACATGAACCTGAGGGCTGGCCAATTGGAGTAAAGAGCCCATATGAAACATAGTAAGTAATAACTTGGAGTTATCGATAGGAAATACATTTTAATAACATAGAGAATTGGTATCTAGTGCCGGGTAAGACAACAGATAGTCTAAAGAGACACTTGTGTTTCTCAGGTGGTTCACACCATCATCTGTCCCTCCAACTATAGGGGATGCAGTGTTTAGATTCCTCAGATGCCAGGCACACACACGGTACACACACATGGTATCCATGGTACACACAGGCTACACACACACATACACACACACACACACACATAAATAAATCTAACAATTTTTATTAGAAATGGAACTTAATAAAAGGAGCCTGAAAGCAATAGAAATAATGTCATGGAAAATCTAATCCCTAAACTAAGTTTGATTTTCTTATTCTAAATCCCTAATTTCCTCACATCAAAGCTACTCAAAAACCCAGGCTTTGTGGTTGATCCTAAGTTCAAGGTCTTCCTGAGCTGTGGGGTGAGTTCAGGCTAGTCTATACAACTTAGTAAAGCAATATCTCAAAAACAAAATGCAAAAAAAAAAAAACAAAAAAAGGTGCAGGGGTTTGATTTGGTTTGGAGGAGGCATATTTGCCTAGCATACACAGTTTTGTTTTCTATAGCCAAAGACAAAAAGGAAAAAAAAAGATAAAACAAGTAAGCAAACAAATGTTCAGACTTAATCCCTCAGTCCCACTGGCGACCCAGAATTATGAAAAAAATCATGCTTTTTTTTTCCCCTCTCAGACATGTTATAATCAAAGTCTCTGCTGACTTCACTGAGGAAATCTCTTATTCCAGACACCAGTATTTTCTATTTAATTTGCTTTTCTATCCACTTATAGAGGCTTATTCTCCCCAGACATTCTGTTTCCTTATTTTCAGAATTTCCAGCATGAATGGATTTAAAATATATTAGAACTTCCTTACTTGATAAATACATTAAAATGCTGGAAACATGAATCTCCAAGAGTCCTTTTTAAGAATCCACACATCATGGTCTAGGGGTATGGCTCAGTGGTAGAGTACTTTCCTAAAATCCTCCAGTGAGGGGCTGGGACATGGCTCAGTGTTATACTGGTCTGTTATTTACAAGGTCCTGGGTTCAAGTGTCAGCACAAAAACAAACAAAACAGAACAAGAAAAGATTAAAGGATTTAAAAAGAACCAGTGAGAATGTCAATTTGTAATTAAAGAGTTCAAGTTATTAGGAAGTACTTTACACTTTAATTAAACCTCATGCAAATAATAAAAATTTACGTGGGGGACAAAAATTAAAGATCAGCCTTTCTGATGGCACCCGGGGAATAATCCAAAGCTGGCAGATATTGAATTTTCTCGAAGTTATCCAACTCCTGAGTGAAAGAAACTGCAGCTGGTAAGATCTGTGCATGTATAACATTTCCCCTGAGGCTCGCCATTGCCTAGAAATCCAACAAAAACATTCAACCTTGTTAGTGTGAGGTGTCAGCATTTGAGATTTAACAGATAGCTCCAAATGTGAGAGAGAAGATGACACCAAAAAGGAAGGCTGTGTAGGAAGTGGAGTCCTCAAATCTTTATATGTTTTTAGTTTCATTTGGTTGATGTGACAGGTGCTATGACCAAAAAGCAAATTAGAGCAGGCAAAGGTTACTTGGTTTCTCCTTCGAGGCCACTGTCCATCACTAAGGGAAGTTACGGAAGGAATTCAGTCAGCATGGAGGCACAAATCATGGAAGACCCAGTGTTTGCTGGCTTGTTTACTGTCTCATTCTTAGCTATTTTTTCTTACTCAAACCAGGACTACCTGACTGGGGAGTGGTGCCACTCACAGTAGACCAGGCCCTCCTCCATCAGTTATAAATCAATATAATCCCTCATTAAATACTCCACAGGCCATTCTGATTTGGGCAGTCTCTCAATTAAGACTGCCTTCTCTGGCGACTTTAGGTTGTGATGAGTTGACAGTTAAAGCTAATGAGGGTACTGGTTAAGTTTCCTACAATTTTTTTGGCTGATATCTACATTATGCTTATGTTGAGAAAATGTAAAGACACTCAGGAGAAAATGGCAACTAATGAGTTGTAAAAAAGAAAAGAAAAAAGAGAGAAAGATCTCAGTTGCAGGACTAGAGAGATGGCTCAGCTCTTGCAAGCACTTATCCCTCTTCCAGAGGACTCAAGTTCAGTTTCCAGCACTTATGTCATACAGTTTGCCACCACC
>JADRCD010234392.1:702-21686 GCA_019843815.1 Montemys delectorum
GTCCTGGAACTCACTCTGTAGACCAGGCTGGCCTTGAACTCAGAAATTTGCCTGCCTCTGCCTCCCAAGTGCTGAGATTAAAGACGTGCGCCACCACCGACCAGCGCTTCATTCCTTCTTAAAAGAGGGAACAAAATACCCATGGAAGAAGTTGCAGAGACTAACTATGGAGCAGAGACTGAAGGAAAGGCACTCCAGCCTGATATAGCTGTCTCCTGAGAGGCTCTGACAGTACCCGACTAATACAGAAGTAGAGGCTCGAAGCCATTCATTGAACTGAATTGGTCCCTAGTGAAGGAGTTAAAGAAAGACCAAAGGAGCTGAAGGGTTTGCAGCCCCTTAGAATGAACAACAATATGAACTAAGTAGTACCCTTAGAGCTCCCAGGGACTAAACCACCAACCAAGGAGTACACATGTTGGGACTGATGGCTCTGGCAGCATGTATATAATAGAGGATGGCCAAGTCAGTCATCAATGGGAGGAGAGGCCCTTGGCCCTGTGAAGGTTCTGTGCCCCAGTGTAGGGGAATGCCAGGGCCAGTAATCTGGAGAAGGTGGGGTGGTTGAGCAGGGGGAGAGGGAACAGGGGTTTGTTCTTGTTGTTGGTTGTTTTGGGTTTTTCTTTTTCTTTTTTCTTTTTTTTTTTTTTTGGAGGGGAAACTGGGAAAGGAGACATCATATGACATGTAAATAAAGAAAATTTTTTAAAAAATGAAAGAAATGTAGAAGCTACTTGTGTTGATGAAGTCTCACCAACACGGCTAGCTAAACTATCACACTAAGAGACAAAATAGACATGCTAACATGGAAGAGGGAAAATTTATGAGACCTCAACTCTCTATTTATATAGATATTAAGGTCCTGTGATGTCACAGGCCTTTAATCCCAGCTCTCTGAGGCAGAGGCAGGCTGATCTCTGAGTTTGAGAGTAGCCTGGTGAATGGAGTGAGTCCCAGGGCAGCCAGGGTTACACAGAGAAACCCTGTTTTGAAAAAAAATCACAACAACCAAACAAGGTCATGCACTGTTCTTGTAACAGATCCAGGTTCAGTTGCTTTGCTTATAACCATCAGTAACTCCAGTTCAACGGGGCCTGGCATCCTCTTTCAACCTCCTTGTGTACTAGGCATACACATGATGAATTCATACATAGAGGCATACGACTGATAAACGGAGAATATAAATCTAAAAGAATAAAAAGAGGCCATACATTTGAGAGAGAGCAAGGGAGGGGTTGGAGGGAGGAAGTGGAGGGGGAAAAGGTTACATAACTATACTCTCAAAAAATTTAAATTATGGCCAGGCGGTGGTGGCACACGCCTTTAATCCCAGCACTTGGGAGGCAGAGGCAGGTGGATTTCTGAGTTCGAGGCCAGCCTGGTCTACAGAGTGAGTTCCAGGACAGCCGGGGCTATACAGAGAAACCCTGTCTCAAAAAACAAAAAACAAAACAAAAAAAATAAATAAATAAATTTAAATTATGATTTAAAAAATCTGAGGAGCTGGAGAGCTGGTTGAGTCCACACTTGTCTGTAAACTCCAAGCCCTGACTCCCTCACACAAACTTTGATGCATGCAAAACGATGCACATAAAATGAAAATTAATAAATTATTTTTTAAATTGAGGCCAGGATGTGGTGGCACACACCTTTGAACCCAGCACTGGGGAGGCAGAAGCAGGAGGATCACTGAGTTTCAGGCTAGCCTGGGCTACAGAACTAGAGTTCCAGGACAGCCAGGGCTACATACAGAGAAACCCCTGTCTCAGGAAAAAAGAAATAAAGGGAGAAAAAGAAAATGGTGCATTTTATTCTTGCTTACTGGTCTGAGCGACATGGATTACTTTTTTTTTTTTAATAGTGATAATTGTTGATTAACAGTGAAGGCTTTAGCCGGGCACTGGTGGTACATGCCTTTAATCCCAGCACTTGGGAGGCAGAGGCAGGCGGATTCCTGAGTTCGAGGCCAGCCTGGTCTACAGAGTGAGTTCCAGGACGGCCAGGGCTACACAGAGAAACCCTGTCTTAAAACAAACAAACAAACAAACACAAACAGTGAAGGCTTTGAGAAAATAAGGTTTTTTGGTTTGTTTCTCTTTTATTTTATATGTATGGGTGTCCTGCCTGCATGTGTATCTGAGTATATGTCTGGTGCCTCGAGAAGTCAGAAAGTGGCATCAGATGCCCTAGAACTGGAGTTGCAAATGATTAGGGGCATCATGTAGGTGTTGGAAATGGAGCTCAGAGGATCCTCTGGAAGAGCAACCAGTGCTCTTAACTGCTGAGCCACCTCTCCATCCCCTCTGGATTACTTTTTGACATATCAAAGTAGACTAAATTTCCAATCCAGCTACAAAGCTTTGAACAACGGGTCATTGAACATTTATTAATTTTTATTCTATGTGCATTGGTGTTTTGCCTGCACATGAATCTGTGTGAGGGTGTGGGTCTTGGCGTTACAGTCTACCTCTGTCTCCACTTTGTGATTTCCAATCCAGTCAGACCAGATTTTATTTCCTTTAAACCAGGGCCTCCCTTAGGTAGCTCATGTTGGCCTTGAACTTGCTTTCTGAGTCTTGGGATTACATGTATGTTGCCAGGACTTCTTGATCCCTCCTTTACTGGGTTTTTCCGACCACAGCATGGCTTCAAGCTAGGTTTGGTAACACATGAATTTAATTGTTGCACTTAGAAGAGCAGAAGCAGGAGCATCAAGAGTTCAGGGCCATCCTCAGCTACATACCATGCTCTAGGTCAGCCTGGAATACATTAGACTCTGTCTCAAAACAAAACAAAAACCAGGCTGGAAACAGCTCAGCTGTTCAATGCACTTGCTGCTCTTCTAGAGAATCTGAGTTTGATTCCTAGCTCCAGGATGAGACAGCTCACAACTACCTGTAAATTCCAGCTCTAGGGGGTATGATATCCTCTTCTGGCCTCTGCAGCCACCTAAATGTACCCACCATACGCTCAGACACACACACACACACACATATGTACACATAAATAAAGATTAAAACCCAAACAAACCAAAAATCAAGCCAAAGAAAACCCCCTTGTTTTATTTAAATTGGTATCTCTACCTAAAGGCAACCAACCATTTTAAAAAATTATTTATTTTTATTTTATGTACATTGGTGTTTCACCTGCATATATGTCTATATGAGGATGTCTGATTCCCTGGAACTGGAGTTACAGACAGTTGCAAGCTGCCATGTGGTTGCTGGGAATTGAACTAGGGTCCTCTGGAAAAGCAACCAGTGTTCTTAACTGCTGAGCCACCTCTCCATCCCCTGGCAACCAATCTCTTATCATATCCTGCATATCCTTCTTTCTTCTTTTGTTGAATTGCCCTGGAATCACAGGTATATGGGCCTGTGATTTGCAATTCAATTTGACATGACCAGCCTATTTCTTCAAGACAGGATCTCAGATTAGAATTCAAGTTTATTCTGGATACTCTGTAAAATCCTGTTGCAAAATAAAAAAGAGCTCAGTGGTTGAGAACTTGCCTAGCAGGTGTGAGGCTGCTTGTTCATCTTCGCTGATTGATGGGTGTGTTGGAAAAAATGCTTGAATAATTTAATGAGTGGGCTGTCTGCTCTGGAGAACTGAGTTTAAGGGCGGTGATTTAACATTCCCATCTTACAACATTCGTTGTATCCTCAGACTTTGCACAAGTCCCAGCCGGTATCGATCTGGGTCTCCAGAAGAAAACAGCGCAAAATCTCCTCTGAACCCAGATTTCCGAAGAGCGGGGTATAACCAACCTGGATCTGAGCACGGCCGAAATTGTACTCAGAACTACAGTTCCCAGAAGGCAGCCCGGAAAAAGGGCGGTAGTAGAAAATGACTTCCGGATGCTGATGCGGGCCTTGTCAGCGCGACACACGGAGGTACACTTAGGTGGCGGGCAGAGTGGAAAGATGGACATGGGTGGCAACGACTGGGGATAAATGTCAGATGCAGAGCGGGGAATGGTAGAAAGAATCCTTAGCTTTGATTTTTTTTCTCCCTGCAGCAAACATGACGAAGTTAACCCAGTGGCTTTGGGGACTGGCTCTCCTGGGCTCTGCCTGGGCTGCCCTGACCATGGGAGCACTGGGCCTGGAGCTGCCTTTCCCCTGCCAGGAGGTCCTGTGGCCACTGCCTGCCTACTTGTTGGTGTCCGCTGGTTGCTATGCCCTGGGCACTGTGGGCTACCGAGTAGCTACATTTCACGACTGCGAAGACGCCGCCCGAGAACTGCAGAGCCAGATCCTGGAGGCCCGAGCTGATTTAGCACGCAGGGGGCTGCGCTTCTGACACCGGCACCCATTCCAGTCTGGACATCTTTCCTCATTCCTCATTAAAATGCAGTTTTATTTTCTAATCTTGTTTAGTTTTTAGTACGGTGGGCAGGGATTAGGGTGTGTGTGTATGGGGGGGAGTTCTATATACCAGAGGTCAAGAAGTGAGGGGCAGGTGAATCACTTTACCAGGCCTTAGCTTTGTGTTTTGGTGGTATTCCGTCCCCTTCTCAAGATTTTATTTTTCTGTTTGAAATAGGATGTCATGTATGCTAGACTGGCTTTGACCCCAGCCAAGTGGCTGAGGATTATCTTGATTCTCTACCTCTTAACTTCTCTAATTACAGGCTAAACCCACCATGACTAGTTTATGTGGTGCTGGGCTTCAAACATGGAAGCCCTCAACTGAACTATGTCCCTAAAACAGGTGGGTTTATTTGTGTATATGGTTTTAATAAGTAGTCCAACCTGGCCTACAACTTGCAGTATTGCTCAGGCTGCCCTCAACCTGTGATCCTCCTGCTTCAACCTCTTAAGTGCTGGGATTACAGGCTTCCCACACGAGGCTGGGCAAGAAGCAAGTATCCCTAACTTCCATTCTCTATAGCTTTCAAGTTTTTTTCTTTCCCTTTCTTTCTTTCTTTCTTTCTTTCTTTCTTTCTTTCTTTCTTTCTTTCTTTCTTTCTTTTTGAGACAGTTTCTCTATGTAGCCCTGGCTGTCCTGGAACTCACTCTGTAGACCAGGCTGGCCTCGAACTCAGAAATCTGCCTGCCTCTGCCTTCCAAGTGCTGGGATTAAAGGCATGCGCCACCACTACCCAGCTTCTTTTCTTTTTTTAAAAGGTTTTCCTGGCCGGGTGGTGGTGGTGTACCCCTTTAATTCCAGCACAGCACTTGGGAGGCAGAGACAGGTGGATTTCTGAGTTCCAGGCCATCCTGGTCTACAGAGTGAGTTCCAGGACAGCCAGGACTATACCGAGAATCCCTGTCTTGAAAAAAGAAAACCAAAAAAAAAAAAAAAAAAAAAAAAGGTCTTCCTGGATCTTTCTAACTTCTAGTTCTTTTTTTTTTTTTAAAGATTTATTTATTTATGTTTATAAACACACTGTAGCTGTCTTCAGACACACCAGAAGAGGGCATCAGATCCCATTACAGATGGTTGTGAGCCACCATGTAGTTGCTGGGAATTGAACTCAGGACCTCTAAAAGAGCAGTCGGTGCTCTTAACTGCTGAACCATCTCTCCAGCCCTAACTTCTAGTTTTTCCAAATACCTTTTCTGATCCACTCCTACAGGCCCAGGCACTGTCAAGTCAGGCAGGTTGAGGATGGTGAAGAACACATATAGCTCTGCAGGCAGGGGTGGGGAACAGTTTATTTTAAGGCACCATTCTACAGATACCACCGCAGCCTCCAAAATGAGAAAAAAGATCATCTCTTTTAAAGATGTGATTTCATCCCATAGGTCCCATCTGATCTAAGTAAAGATCTTTGATCCCTTTATTTTCCAAGCCATCTTTTCTCACAGCCCATTGCACCCATGGAATTGGTCACAAGGACCAGCAGAAACAGGAGCTTGTTGGCACTAAGGTGCTGGGGTCAAGTCTGCAGAAGGTGGTATCTCCTGTCTTGCTCTGGAGGGTACTTGCAGAAAAGCCCGAGGCGGATTAGACTGGTAAGGATTCCTGGAAGGTTGGGCACCTGCAATCAAAAAGCTGCTATAAAGACCAGACTAGTTTCTGCTTTGTAGACCAACGTTCCATCCAGAATCCGCTTACCGTGATGTATGGGTCTCTGAGGCGAAACCCATAGATGGACCAGGAGGCAGAGGAAAGGAGGGTGGCGATGGTCAGCGAGAAGGAGAGACGCTGGGTTGATTTAGTCTGAATGATCTTAGCCTACGGCAAAAATGTTCCTGGTTCAGGTTCATGGAACTGTCCCTGAATCCTTGCCAGAGAGTTTCCCCATGGAAAAAGACGGTGACCCCTGTGATGTGTCTCTCGTCCAGCCCTTTCCTGTATTCCACTCACCCACCTCTGCTGCCTTGACTTCTTCCAAGAGCTGGATCCCCCCACCCTCACTCCCCAGCTCAGGCAGCATAGCCCTTCTCCTCATCCCCGCTACCTCTTGGTTACCCCTACTCACCAAGTCAGCCAGTGGGGAGAGGTACATGCTGATGGTAAAGACGCTGCAGAAGAGGCCTAGCTGCTGAAGCCGGGCCTCAAGGTCCGGCACCAGAAGCCAAAAGTAGCCATAACCCAGGAGAAGGACAGCCAGCAGGGTTGCCGTCTGGAGGAGCACAGCATGCTGCAGGGGAGAGGCATGAGTACCTCTTACATGCATGAGTACCCAGAACACTCATCTCTCTGCTGGAATTGCTTCCTCCTGTCTTCATCCATGCTCTAATGGGGAAATCAACTTTTATCCCAGCCTTCATGTCAGTCTCTCACCAGTTACTTGAAGGGCATCTCATCCACACAACACTAGCAGTCTCCAGGGAAGGGGAAAGCATCTTTTTTTCTCCCTCCCCTTGTCACATACATATACAATAAGAGATTAATAAATGTTGGCGTGATGGAGTGGGGAAGCAGATCTAATGGCAGTTCTTAGCCACTGGCCCTGGTCCTAACCCTAAAGGAGCTATCAGACAGTATAGCCCTCTCTCCCAGCCTGCTGGAGAGAGCCCAGGGCATCCCTGACACCACGGGGCTGGGTAAGCCACCAGCCTTTCGAACAAGGGGAGGGTGGGTGGCTCTGTGTGCATTTTGAAGGGTTGATTTCATGGGAAGGAGAACCAGAAGGGCCTTCTAGGAAAAGGAAGTCACGCCATCCTACTAGTCTTCCAGGAAATAAAACTGTATGCTCTGCCAACATGGCCAGGTGTGGGGCAGAGGTGGGTGCACGGGAGGTTCTCTACCTTCTGAGGGCTGTAGTGCAGATATGCCAGGATATAAAGGGTCTGAAGTACAGCACCCACGGTATTGACGATGATGAGGGTCCCGTCTCCCTTCAAGACTCCATAACTCAGCCAGCCCAGGTTGCTGTGAGGGAAGGAGGGTTACGGTCCAAGGGGCTGCTGGGGTTTGCAATGGGTCCTCAGATCTCTTGCACCTCCCTCAGCCTTTCCCACTACAGCCAACAACACTCTCTCACTTGACATCCGTGGTGAGAAAAGGCAGAAACTGGATGTTGTCTACGCTCCGTGTCCTCTGCATGTGCCTGAGGTCCGAGCTGGAAGGGAACCCAAAGGAAATGGTTAGGAGTGGGTAAAAAGATTCCTCCGCGCTTGCCACTCATCCCAAACGACAAGCAGATCTACCCTCCTCAGGCCGAGCAGCCAGCCTCCCTTAGGACCCCAGATCACCCAACCCTATTCTTCTATTATTCTGGGTTCCAAAAGCAGCCAGAAATTGTAGCCACGTCTCTTGACCACTTTCCTTTTTTGACTTCCTGGTCCTGCCCCAGCCCAGTCCATCCGCACTCTCACAGGCCTGTGGAGAACATGCCCAGGGTGAAAAGCACGCAGGCACTGGAAAGCAAAGAGTCCGTCACGCCGCCCGCCTCCATCCCACCGGGTTCCCTGGCCCAGCGCGGAGCCCCAGCAGCTCAGGCCCGGAGCTGCCGAAGGCGAAGCCCCGCCCCCTCCCCACGGAACCGCGCCGGAACCCGCCCTCGCCCGAATTGCACCGGAACTGGGGACCCTGCCAAGCCAGCGCCGCGTGCTGGCCGGGTGGTTTGCTGTAATGTGCGGGCTGGGGTCCTGATCTTGCCCTTCAGATTGCGTTTATTGGTTTTAGTAGGGTCTTCCTGCACTTGTCCCCGACCCGGCCGGTCCTCACACTGCGCACGCCTTGTATCACGGCTTCAACTTCTGGGTTCCTGTACGTTCTTGCGTGCTGGACCACAAACCCCATATTTAGTCTCACAAGTCTTCAACGGACCCCCACTCCGCATCAGAACCTTGGTTACCCAGCTCTGGGAGGTTTTCCCTGGGGGTTATTGAGACCTTTTTCCAGTCTGTCCCACCAAATATCAGGAACTGCCATCCTCTTTCATTTGTCCTCTCTTACACGACCCGCCCTATCCACGGACAAGCCTACCCCTGGCCCCCCTGCTCCCACGTACTTGCTGCTGGGAACTCTCCTGCCCAGCCTCCCACGCAGCTCCGCTGGTGGGGTTGCGCACAAGCTTCAGCTGGCATCCAGCTCCCTGACTCACCCAGACAGCATGAGTACCTGCATGGTATGCCAAAGCCCAGCGCTTGAGGCTGGTAAGGTTGGACAGGAAGAACAGAGTGGGTGCGGAGAGGAATCTATAGCCCACTCTTGTAGGGTGTTCTGCAGATCAGAGGAGGAAACACTCCTCGTTTGGCCTGGTAAGAAGCATGTATTTTTTAGAAAGAGAAAAAAATTAAAACTAAGTTGTGTCATATATTTCTTTTCCTGATTTTTTTTTTTTTTTTGGTGAGACAAGGTCTCACACTGTAGCTCAGGCTGGCATTAGAATTTTGGCAATGTTGCTTCAATCTTCTGAGTGCTAGGGTTATAGGCACGAGCCACCATGCCTGGCTACTTAACGTTTTGTACTGCCGAGGACTGAACTCAGGGCTGACACACATTAGGTTACCCTCTACTTCTTGAGGTACATTTCCAGCCCCCTTTGCTTTTGAGGCAAAGTCTGAGTGACTCATGCAATCTCAAATTTTTAACCTTCCTACCTCAGCCATAAGAGGAGCTGTGCATTATACCTGCCCCCCCCCCCCCCCACTTGCTTCTGTTTAGCACAGAGCCTAGTACACAATAGGGACACCGTGGTCCTAAATCAACATCTGGCGGGGCAGAAAAGCATGTCCATAAAAAAACCAAAAACATCAATTTATTATGAATCCAAAAACACTGTATAAAAAACCCCTGCAGTCATAGGAATGAGCAGACACAGCACGTTTATATACAGACACTGTACATGTGGGCCCTGCCCGTTAAGCTAAACTCCACAGACTGTATACACGGGCACTGCCCTTACAGCTACACTCTAAAACCAGGCTGTTTTAGTCCTCCTGTTGGCACAGCTCCAGGGAATGTTGCCCCAGGGATGGGGAGGACGCAGTCAGTGCCGGGCCACAAACCTCTCTGACAGCCCAGCAGGTGGAAGTCTTGCAGAGATGCTGGCTGGGTCAGCTCAAGCTGCCTCTCTCCTGTACCTGGCTCCCCCGAAGGAAGCTGTCTCAAGCCTTTCCTTTGGCCAGTTCATCTGCACATAATGGCTTCCTTGGAGAAGCACGTCTTTATCAAGTTCAGTGTCCAACCTCAGGCTCTTTTAGCCCATCTCCCATTTAGCCCTCTTAATGGGCCAGGTCTGCACAGCTTGTTTCTTTGGCTTAAAGGTAGAAACCGGAGGGAAAGGACCTTCTCCACTTCTTTCTCCATCCCTCTGAAGTGGAGGCAGGGATGGCACAGTCTGGCCTGTTGAACTCCTTTCGGTTAAAACCCTTAATACTGAACCTTCTGAGGCTTCATGGTGGCGTCTTGTGCGTGTAGTGGGTTCCCAGGGCTAGGGTTTTGGGGTGCTTATCCCTGCTGCCCCTTAGTCTCGTTCCAATCCATAAGCCAGGGCAAGCATACACCCTCACTGAGTTTGTAGCAGCAGCAGTGGTAGGAGCAATACTGCCCAGACCAATGGGAAGTGGCGGGGGGCGGCGCTGTGACCAATGCTGTGCAAAACCTGCACTTCCGGGTCATCTGCGAGGTGAGAAGGCAAAGACAGACAAGGTAAGTGTTAGTTAGCATTGGCTTCAAGCCAGACAGGATTTAGCTAGCCACGTGTGTGGCAAAGGAGCCATCTCTACTCCTCAGCCTTTTAAAGCGAACCCCTTCCTGTGACCCAGGCCAAACTGGCTCAGGCTACCTACCTGCTTGGAGTCTCTTCTCCTGTGGGTTGGCATGGGCCTGGGGACTGTGAGCTGAAAAATAAGAATGGAAGTAGATCAGGCTTTTTGCACCAGGAGGCAGAGAGGCAACTTCCTCCCCATCCCAGACCATTAGACCACGCCCAGCATGGATGGAAGGAGCCCCACAGGGCCTGACACTCACTGATTTTGCCATTGACAGTCACCCTCAGCTTCAAGCACTGGTTTTCCTGATGGTAGATAGGTTTGGCTGTAAAATAAATTCATGGGATGTTAAGGAAAGGCCCATCAAATTTGTCTGACTCAGTGCCCTGATTAATTTTTAGTTTTTTATTTGAAGGGTCTCTTTAAAGATTCCTTGCTGCTCTTGGATTGACTATGTAGACCAGGCTGGTCTCAGACTCACACAGATCCACATGCTTCTGCCTCCTGAGTGCTGGAATTGAAGGGGTGCACCATCACACCCCACTAAGGCTGAGGTTCTTGTCTCTGCCTCCCATCTCCCTATCAGAGTGCTGGGATGACAGATGTACAGCATAGCACCTGGCTTTTTATGTGGGCTCTGGACAAAATTTAGGCCGACAGGCTTGTGCAGTAACTGCTTTTTAAAAAAAAAAAAAAAACTTAATTAAATTTTGGGATGACAGGATCTCATGAAGCTCAAGCTGGCCTTGAACATGATATATACAGTTGAGGATGGTCTTGAACTCCTGATCTTCCTGCCTCTACCTTCTGAGTGCTGGAATTATAGGCAAGCATCACCTCCCCCTCCTTCTCCGTATAAAATATTTATTCAGTGTGTGTGTCCCATGTTTAGAGGTCAGAGAACAATTTGGGAAAGCAAATTCTCTCCTTCAGTCACGTGGGAGCTGGGAATCAAATTCGCAATGTCAGGTTGGCAGCAAGCACCTTTTTATTTGCTGAGCTATCTCATTGGCTCTCTCTTTTAAAGATTTTATTTATTTATTTATTTATTTCATGTATATGAGTACACTGTCACTCTCTTCAGACACAGAAGAGGGCATCGGATCCCATTACAGATGGTTGTGAGCCACCATGTGGTTGCTGGGAATTGAACTCAGGACCTCTGGAAGAGTAGTTGGTGCTCTTAACCGCATCTCCAGTACCCTCCTCCCTTTTGTGACCAGGTCTCTGTATGGTAGCCCAGATTATTTAACCAACCTTCCCAGCTCTCCTTGCTTTGGCTTCCCCAGGGCTAGGACTGTAGGTGTGTCCCCCAGACCTGTCCCTGCTCACTTCAATTCCTTTCTCCCATCTGCACTTGATTTTAAAATTTAATCTTTAAGGCGGACGGTGGTGGCACACGCCTTTAATCCCAGCACTTGGGAGGCAGAGGCAGGTGGATTTCTGAGTTTGAGGCCAGCCTGGTCTACAGAGTGACCCTGTCTCAAAAACAAACAAACAAAAAAAAAATTTAATCTTTAAAATGTTTTTAGGGGGCTGGCGAGATGGCTCAGTGGGTGAGAGCACTGACTGCTCTTCCGAAGGTCCTGAGTTCAAATCCCAGCAACCACATGGTGGCTAACAACCACTCGTAATGAGATCTGACGCCCTCTTCTGGTGCATCTGAAGTCAGCTACAGTGTACATGTATAATAATAAATAAATCCTTGGGCCAGAGCAAGCAGGGACTGAGCAAGCAGAGTTGACTGGAGCGAGCAGAGGTCCTAAAAATTCAATTCCCAACAACCACATGAAGGCTCACAACCATCTGTACAGCTACAGTGTACTCACATACATAAAATAAATAATCTTTTTTAAAAAATGTTTTTAGGGCTGGAGAAATGGCCCAGTGGTTAAGACTGCTCTTCCAGAGGTCCTGAGTTCACTTCCCAGCAACCACATGGTGGCTCACAACCATCTGTAATGGGATCCGGTGCCCTCTTCTGGTGTGTCAGAAGAGAGCAATGATGTTCTCATATACATAAAATAAATAAATCTTTGAAATGTTTTAAAAAAATTAATTTATTAATTTTACGCATGTGAGTGTTTTCTGAGTCCTATGCTGTGTGCCTAGTGCCTTCAGAGGTCAGGAAAGGACACCGGATCCTCTGGAACCAGAGATCTGTTAGACCTAGGGCTGCTATGTAGTGCTAGGAATCCACCAGTACTCTTCACTCATGGACATTCCTATTACAACCTTTTTAGGATGCACGGTCTCACCCTAGCCCACACTGACCTGGAACTTTGTGCCAGGATTACAGGTGTGAGCCACCATGCCTAGCTAGCTACCGCTGGCATTTACCTTCAGTTGTTACCTACTTTCTGACCAGTGTGCAGTCCCATCTCCTATTCTCTGGAACAACACTCTGCTTTAGCAGTGGAGTGACAGGGCCGGGGACACTGTCCCCTCCTCACATGCCATCTTACACCTCCCAGCTGAAGCTGGGTGAGGTGTTCATGTGTAATCTCCCTTTCCCTGGATGGTTTTCTCCCGTGCTGACCTAGACTCAGCCCTAGAGTAAGGCCCGGATCTAATCTTCACAAAGCTCCTAGCCTGACGGGTCTCAGGATACATCAACAGGTTTCTGCCACCCTCAGGAGAAAGTCTGAACCCTACTAGTGTTTGGGCCCAAGGAATCTGTCCTGTCCATTTCCCAAGCCCAGCACTCTTTCCTGTGCACTTCTTTCCAGGGGCTTCCGCCCTCCCTTTGCTGATGCGCCCTCCTCTTCGAGTCATTCTGGACTCGGCCCTTTCTGTCTTTGACCTTGGGCAGGTACACAGGTCATTTTCCCAAGTGTCGGGGCTGGAGAGATGGCTCAGCAGTTAAAGCACAGGCTGCTCTTCCAAAGGTCCTGAGTTCAAATCTCAGCAACCACATGGTGGCTCACAACCATCTGTAATGAGATCTGATGCCCTCTTCTGATGCGCCCGAAGACAGGGTACTCATATACATTTCCCCAAGTGTCTGATGTTCATGTCTATCACATACCCTTCTCCTGGCCTGCTGACTTATTTGGGATCCTTCCCAGCTTCCTCAAGGACAGAGGCTAGGAGTGTTTTTTATCCTTGTGCCCATTTACCAAACAGAGTGCCTAAGACACCTGAAGCTTGTTCCACATCCCTGATACGAATGGGAGAAAACCGAGTTAGACTCAGAAGGGGAAGGCTCTCTGCTACTTGACGCCCCACTAAGCATGCGGCCACCAGTGCTCTGAGGCCTGTCCCTTGTGCACTCACAGATGTAGTAGTAGCTGTGTCCTTCCTTGAACTCCTTGCCCAAGGTGAAAGGCGTGAAGCGCTGGAATTTCTCAGACAGCTTCTCTGGGCCATGCCTGGCACTGGGCTGGTTGCACTTCCAGCGGACCTGGTCCTTGGACTGGGGCTCGCAGGCCACATACTCCTGGTGTTCCACCATGTACAGGGTGTATCGCTCCATGGCAGCATCTGCCACAGAGTCGTCCTCGTAATGCGGGCAGATTATGTCTAGGTAGTCATTCAGCTGCACGTGCACCGTGTAGTCCTCCTCTCGGAACCTGAGTGCAGGCAAAGCAGGAGGAAGGGCTTCACTCAGAAGTCAGCCCAGAGCCTTGAACTTCCAATGCATTACATAGCCCCTCACATCTCACGCTGGAGTCCCAAAGACTCTTCCAGAATCTCAACTCCCATACTTACTTACTGATCTTGACTTCTTCATCCCTTCACTACCATCTCTTAGAAGTGCCTTCTAGAACACTCCAGGTATCTGTAGCCCACTTTCTTTTCTATTCTGCTGATGAATGTTTCCTTGGGGGACTTCTTTAAATGCTGGGAGACTGCACTCTGGGCCGGTCTGTGCTTAGGAGCCCAGGTCTCTTTTTCTTTACCATACTGATGAGCTTCCGTCTTTACTTATCCCATCCTGCCCCTCACACTGAGTCTCCCTCAGATTCCCACAGTACTTCAGCACCCCAATCCCGAGTCGAAACCCAGATTCACAGATAATCAAACCCTATCAGTTTTCCTCAGATCTCCCTTTCCTGTTACTCGTATTTATGCCCTGATCGCCTCGTTCCATTTTCTCACTCCTGAAAAATCGCTGTGACTTTTATCTCCAAGAGTAACAATTTCACCTTCCCCTGACGACACGCTGCAGTTCTTAGACCTGAGGCTGCCTCTGCCCTTCCCTTCTCCCTAGGTGGAGCCGGCTCCCCTCCCCCAGTTGGTTCCCCCAAGCCCTGCAGGCTCCAGCCTGACTGCCCACCGGCCCCTCCCCCTGAGCTCCAGACACCTGGCTCCAGCCTGGGTAGGGTCTTAGCAGTAGGAAAGCGCTTACTCCCCCCCTCCCACAGAAAGCCAGGCAGCTTCTCTGAATTCCCCCAAGCACTGCCAGGGAGGAGACTCAGCAGAGCTGGCTGCCAACTTGCTTTCAACCCGAGTCCTTGGCATGGGTGGTGCCCATGGTGATGGTGGGGTTCCATGGTGGCCACCCACTACCCAGTCATCATGACCCTTTAGAGGCCTGGCCTTGCAACAGCTTGCAGCCTCTAGAAGGAGGCTTTCCAGGCCCCTCCCCCACCCGGGGTGGGGGGAGAAGCAGAGGGAGGCTTTTAAAATTCCTCTCTGGAGAGATAAACATAGAAGCCATTTCAGAACAGGTATTTCAGCTCTGGGCCTGGCGTCTTTCCCCTATTCCCGTGATGGGCACTGACTCACTCATGCCTCATCCACCTCTTCTACCCGCCCAGGCACTCTTGAGACAGGAGCCTGTGAAATTTTACCTTGTCAAAAGTGAGTGAGCAGACCCCAGGACAGCCCCGGACTGCTTTGCCCCAGTGCTGGCCTCTGGGCAAAAGGAGCAGAGAAGTCTGAATAGCAAGGGTAACTGTCTCTCCAGGACCAAGGCCCAGCTCACGGGGGCACCTTTCTCTGACACTGCCTCTGCCTGGAGCCTGGTGATCCAGGACTAATGCCCACTACCCTGAGTCACCTATGCAACCCTACACCCGCCCTGCCCATTGCCACCTCATCTCTTCCCCCCCCAAGCTGGGCCTGGCTAGACTGCCCATGACCTCCACTCTAGACTGGCTTTCCTGTGGCTGTAAATAAGACAGGGTATGTGTGTGTCCAGAGGGCCAGGGCTGAAGCTATACTTAGCGTACTATCTCCTACACTTAACCTGCCTGTGACACTTAAGTCTCCATCTGGAAAAAGGGGGTTATACTAGTGGTGGAGACAGGGAGGGGGGCAAGGAAGAGGCTCCTTCCTGAAAGAGAGGAAACCTGGGAGCTTGGGAACGGAAAAGGCCAGGGGTCCCCCCTCCCTACTCATGGCTTCCTGTCCCCTCCTCCTCCTTCAGCCAACACCTGGCATGGGCATAAACAGGGACTTTGCTCTTTCCCACTAGTAGGGCTGGACTAGGTCAGAGAGGCAAGGGGCAAGCGCAAGAGCTGGGGAGGCTGTGGCAGCACTCCAGGGCCAGGAAGACGTTGCCTTTAGCGGTGGCCGCTGGCTCTCTCTTGCTCTCTGTCATGCCCTAGTCAGCAGACCCTCAATAGGCAATGCTGGAGGACACGGGCACAGCATCTAGCTAGCTTAGGGTTAGGGGAGGCAGGCTCGCTGGATCTAAGAGTGGTTTAGTGGCATTTTGTGACCTCTACTCCTCGCCTCAGGGGCTAGGCGGCTTCTCCTTGTTCCACCACATCCCCCTCTTAGGTTTTGCCCAAACACTCTTCTCATAACTTGAGGAAACTCAAGGGCAAGAACAAAGGGCCCGACAGTGTCTTCCTCGAAAAACCATTTGGCTTCATAGCCCTAAAACCTGCCCCGGAGAAATTGCCTCCTTCCTGTTCCAGCCTTTGTAGCTCTGCGAACCCCCACTCTGCTCCTCCCCAAGCTTTCCAATGACACTCCTCTTACCAGTTCCTTAGTGTGACCACCTGAGCCACTCCCTTGGTCTACCCATGCACAGCATGTGCCTAATTTATGCCACCCCCCCCCCCCAAAAAAAAGACCCTTGGAGGTACTCTCCAGGGTCATCTGAAACACAGAATGAATCCCTAAGGCCGGAACCTAGATCCCTAGGAAGGTTCTTTCCAGGGCTGCCCTGAGCCTTGTGCTTACTCTAGCTATCCATAGGCGCCTGCTAGTATACAAATGCCCAAGTGGCACACATAAAACAGAGTGCACAGAAGTTTCGTGGGGGGACTTAAAGAGCCCCGGAGTCCAGGGCCAACGTTCCAAAGGCAGGGGCTCTCGGCATGGGATCCTTACTTTAGAGTGATGGGATGCCAGAGGGCAGAAAGAGAGAGCTGAAACAGCCAGCGCCTGTGCAAGCAGGCATGAGCAAGTTCCTGCCCTGGTCGGCTGTTGCCAGGTAGTAAGGAGAGATACAGACGGAGGTGGGGAGCTATAGTATCCTTCCCACCCCTGGCCACCTCTCCTAGGCGCAGGCCAGGGGTTGACAGGGACAGTTACCCTGCGAAAGGCCATTGCCAACCCGGCACCCAGGCTGCCAGGGAGTCTCAGGGCTTACTTGGGATTTGAACTGTTCCAGAAGACGATGTGGCGGTCAGCAGCGGCCAGACTGCAGCACAGACCCAAGAGAGGGGCCCAAAGGAACTCCATAGCGCGGGGCCGGGCCGGGCCAGGCCAGGACGAGAGCTCTGCAGTGTAAGGTTCCCACTAGCTTCTCCACGGTACAGTAGGCACCACGATCACAAATCTGGCCTCTTCGCTGCTCCGACTCCGCCTTTTGGGCTGGCGCCGCTCGACACCCGCCCCGCCCCCGCCCCGCCCGGCGCGCGCTGCCCCAGGGCTTGGGGGTGGAGATGGAGGAAGGGAAAAGGCACTGGGAGAGAGGGCTTCGGTACCTCAGGGACCGAGAGAGCTCTCGGGTCTGCACGGATCCTCCCATAGCTGTGTGTTCACTTACGGGGTGGTGGGGTGGTGGGGGAGGCGGGATGTCTATGTGAAGCTCTGTTGGCTTTGTGGGACTGGAAGCTATCGCAAGCTGGAAAAAGGGAAGAACTTACACGTGTGGGTCTGGGAACCAGTGGCTTCAGGGCTGCAGCGTGGGGCGCCAATCTTGTCAGGGTGTGAGGTGGGGGATATAACCACACCTTTCCTGAGATTCACACCCAGGCCCGAGCACTCGCCTTCTCACACTCTCTCGTGATCTTCCCCCCTCCCCAACACTCCCCCATGCCTAGACGCTGGCTTGGCTGCCCCTCCTCACACAGACTCGGCTGTTTGTTTTTGTTGGGTTTGTCAATGTTGTCTTTGTTCAAGAGATTGTGTCATCGCTTAGATGCCGGGAATAAAGTGCGACGTTGTGTGTGATCAAGTGTGTAACGTGTGCGGCCAGGGCTAAGGGCTCCTCCGTCCTTCAGTACTTTATGCGAGAACTCACAGGACCCTTGGGCTCAGGGGGTGTAGGGGAGGTGCTCTGAATATTTTCAACAGCGCCCACGTACACTAATGACCTGTTTATATGTTTCACGTGTGTCTTGAGCGAATACGCTCTTGTAGACGGAATGTGGGAATATGGTCATGAAGGGTGACAAACTAACCGACACATGTACACAGGGCGTATGTAAATGCGTGTGATGGCGGGTAGGTGTAAAGACACTTGTGTGTGGAAGCGTGTGAAACGCCTGACACACATATGCTAATGTTTGTGAACAGTGTGTGAAGAAGAGAAGAAAAACGTATTTGGGCGTGCAGCAGGGGTGGGTTGGCGGGGGAGGGGGCGTAGTTTGGGCGTCTGTGTTTGACTGAGTCACACTTGGGTCTTCCAGTCGGTGGGCTTCCCATTACCAGGCTCAGAACCCCTCCGCCGCTCCATGTAAACAACCCTGCAGGAATTCACCTTTCGAATCAGCAGCTGTCTGGAGAGAGGTTGTCGGCGTCTGCGCCTGAGTTGGAGCTGGCGGGCAGGTGTTTGATTAGACTCAAGTGCATTCTTGGAGCCGTAAAGTCAAAAGCTGAGTGTTTGGTAATTTGCGTGTGTGGTGTGGCGGTGAGCCTGTGTGCGTTGCAGGGTGTGATGGGCGGGGGTTTCTGTCTCTGGCCTCCCTGCTTTGCGGCTGCGCATCAGGGCAAGCTGCGGACCCGAGGCCCTTTGCAGGGTCCGGCCCAGTTTCCTAGGCTTCCAGGCCGTTTCATCCCGGTTTTTTACGGCCAGGCTTGGCGGCAGACCCTGTAATTACATCGGTTCAGGACGCCGTGGCCAGCCAGCTCCATGCTGAGCCTGCAGGGGAGGAGCCAGGAATTGAGGAGGACTCTGGCTTTCCTCCTCCCCTTCCAGGAGGTGGGCTCTGCTTGTCGCTCGCACCATAAATATTTACTGAGCTCCAACTGGGTGCCGCGCCCCGTAACCCCGAGCCAGGGTCAGGGTCCGGCTTTGCACAAGCACACGCCACCCGCGCACACACCTGCCCTAGGCGACGTGCCGGAGTCCCATGCAGATCCAAGGTGGGGCTCGCCCCTCCCTCCGGGTTCGAAGTTTATCGGCAGCCCTAGGGAAGCACCTCACGCGCTTTTTGCTCACCTGGAGGAACACCTAGGTGAAAGTCTCCTACGTACCCCTCGTGGTGCGCGTACTCACTCCCAGTTCCTTTGCTTCATAGGGTTTGGTTTTGCTCTCTGCCGAGTTGCCGGCGCATGCACTAACAGTAGCGGGTCCGTGTTTGTTGAGTAATGCCACTCACTATAAAGGTGTAAATATGTGGCTGCTGAGAAACTCGCAGAGGAGTTAGGCAGTGGTACATCTTTAGAGAAAATAGCCCAAGATTGGCTGGTGGTGGTGGTAGGGGAGACGGCTTTGGGCCGGATCACCTCTGCTGTCTGCCAATCACCGCCTCCTGCCTGCGGGGAGTGTAAGGCTGGAGCAAGCTGGCTGGAGAGAGTGGCGGAAACTAGGCACCGACTGGACGCAGAGCCTCTGGTACAAGGTGGTCTCCAGCATTTTCACTTCAGGCCTTCATCCTATCCATGTTTTTGCACTTTTAGAGGTAGCTCATCTGTTTTGGCTACCCCTTGGCTGGATATTGCACCTTAGAGGGCAAGGTTGAGGCTAAGATAAAGTCTCTGTCCTCCGGGAGTCCTGAAGTCGGTGGTGAACTTAACGTTTGGGCACACGTTTTCTGGACTTGGGAAGTAGAGGAAATACACCTGGCAAAACAGTCTTGTTAAGTGCTGAAACTCAGACCCACAACACATTCGCACTACCCAAGTGCTCCTAGAACCTCTGCGCCGCCTGGTGGGCAGAGAAGAGAGTTTCCGTCTCTGTGAGAAACGAACACGCACAATAGGAGGGACTTCAGAACACAGAGTAAATCTAGGCCTCCTGGGCATCTCAGTTCTAGCTCGCCCCAGCGTGTCTGGCTTTGTTTGGGGCTACCTGTTAACCCTAAACTTGTGTACCTGCGTCGTCTCTCAGCACTGTCATCCCCAGGCAAACATCTGTGCTAAGTGGTAAATATGTATGAGGTGTCTGTCTGGGGAAAACCCCTCTGTGAATCTCTTCTGGGAATTTTTTTGGGGTAGGGTTAACTCTGGGTGTGCTGGGTGGGGGTAGGGAGATCCTGTTCCCACAGAGAGTACTGCCTAGCCGAAGGCAATTTTTCCAGACTAGAGCCGCCACAAACACTCAGCAGCTTGACTTGATGCCTCAGGCCCCAGGGCTTCTTTGGGTACTTGGATGAGGCAGTGGGCCCTGAATTTGGAGTCGTTTATGCCTCACTCTGAAGGTAATTTAGAAAAGTAAAGTCTACAGTCTCTCACCATCTGTACACAGAGTAAATGTGTGCACTTTTTTTTTTTTCTGTTTGGAAAATAGAGGGGGTAAAGAAAAGAGCTTCTAATGGGGATGTTGTCTTGCTTTTAAAAAAAAAAGATAGGGTATCTTTAATATGTAGCCCTGGCTGTTCTGGAACTCATTTATATAAACCAGGCTGGCCCCAAACTCCTAGAGATCTGTCTTCCTCTGCCTTCTGAATTCCTGAATGCTGGGATTATAGGTATGAGTTGGAGTTGGAGACATAGCATAACAATTAAAATCACTGGCTGCCCATCCAGAAGACCAGGGTTCTAATCCCAGCATTGGAGACAAACTCTCTAATACTGGTCCACATTCCCTGGTGTCCATGGGCTGGCTTTAAACACATCATCCACTTACCACAGCCACCTAACTTTTGAGATACTCGGCCACCATACTCGGCTACAAAAGCTTTATCTTACTTGGAAAGGTCTTAGAGGAGAATTAGACATTCAAATCCACATGAAAGAGGACACACATGGAGGAATGAATGTGCAGAGGACACTCTGGAATAGCAGACATCCCAGAATATCAAACTGAGTCTGGTAGAGTGGTAGGAGAGGAGACAGACGCTGGTGTAGGGATCATGTTGCCAAGAACACTGATACCATGCTTGAGGAGGCTGCTTTAGCGAATAGGTGCTTAGCTGGGGACCGTACTCAGCATAGGTGCTTAGCTGGGGACCGTACTCAGCATAGGTGCTTAGCTGGGGACCGTACTCAGCATAGGTGCTTAGCTGGGGACCGTACTCAGCATAGGTGCTTAGCTGGGGACCGTACTCGGCATAGGTGCTTAGCTGGGGACAGTACTCGGCATAGGTGCTTAGCTGGGGACAGTACTCGGCATAGGTGCTTAGCTGGGGACAGTACTCGGCATAGGTGCTTAGCTGGGGACAGTACTCGGCATAGGTGCTTAGCTGGGGACAGTACTCGGCATAGGTGCTTAGCTGGGGACAGTACTCGGCATAGGTGCTTAGCTGGGGACCATACTCAGAGTTGTCTTCCCTTTTTTATTTTTTAGATTTTTTTTTT
>JADRCD010234393.1:0-11992 GCA_019843815.1 Montemys delectorum
ATACACACACACACATATATATATGTATATATATGTAATAGATGTATGGAAATCCTGTTATGTACAAATAAAAACCTTGCACTCACCAATGCTGTTTTACTTCACAAGTCTGTTTGCCATCCTATTAGGCCGACTCTTGTGTTTCAAATAAGCTTCATGACAGCTATTCAAAGAAACCTATATGAGCCATGAGTACCCAATTATAAATGTAGATTATGAAGACTTCTGAAGTTATGACTTCCATTCAATCCCTCTCTCTGCATCCCTTTCTCTTTTCAATTCTTTTTTATTGATATGTCTGAGGGCTTGGCCTTTCATTTCTCTATCTTTTAAACAACTTGAAAGTGCTTATTGCTTATTTCTATGTATAATTAATAACCTAAGGTCTACTGAAAAATATTTTTAATCTTTTTTTCCTCTGAGGATGGGGCAAGAGGGAGGGAGGGAGGGAAGGAGAGACAGAGAGAGAGAGAGAGAGAGAGAGAGAGAGAGAGAGGGAGAGAGAGAGAGAGAGAGATGTTCTTTATAATTTCTGCAGGTTTCATAGATATCACATTGAGGTAATGGTTTATGAAGATCATCCTCAGTTGCTGAGTGACTTCCAGGGCAGCCTCTTTTCAAAAACAAAACAAAGCAAACCACTCACAACAGGCCCTGATTGTTCATTTTCATCTCCTAACCAGCGTTTACCAAGTGGGCAGTGTGTAGTTTACAGATGTCTATTACTTGTAATCTCTAGGCTGATAACTGATGTTTTCAGAGAGGATATGGTAATTCTCTTACCTGAACAGCCTTTTGGGGTTATCTTTAGAACCAGGTTGATCTGAGAAACATTTGATCTCGAGAGGCTGAAACCGAGGCTCACACAGGTGAGGGTCCGATTAGGTGCTTCATTCCTGTAAGAGCCCCTAGTCCCTGTTTCTTGGTGCTGCTGCTAAGTGCTGTTTTACTAAAACCATGTTACCATATCACAGCCAGGCTCTCTCTTTTGTCTTTTTTTCCCTCAGCCCTAAATTTCACTCCCTGTTTTTTTCCCTCCTACTTCAGGATTGTAGAGCTATGTGGGAGAAACTCCCATGGCAGTGAACACTCAAGTCTGTGGCCACAGTGTATCTGTAACTTTTTAATAATTTGAAAAGTAGCAGTTAGGTATAGTTCATGGTGACAATTTTTCGGGGGCAAGAGCTCATTATGTAGCCCAGGCTGACATCACACTCCTAGACATTCCCTTGCCTCTGCCTCTCAAGTGCTGAGTTGAAAGGCATACACAACCACATCAGGCAAATATATGGCATCACAACCAAACAAGGGAGAGGATTCAAGCTCATGGCTCAGAATAGGTTAGGTACCAAAGATAACTGAGTTCCAGGCCTTCCTTCTATTCAGGGTGTTTACAGCCTTGGGCTCTTGTGGAAATGAATGGATCCTGGGTATGGGATCCTGTGAAGGAAGCACAGTTAAGAGGCTCCTTCTTGTATTAAGAGTCAAAGACTCCCAGGATGAAGGATGGGAGTGGGCAGTTAAATGCTCATTAGAAAGCTTACTTGTCTCTTTCTTGCACAGTTAGGAAATGTAACAGTTTTGAATGTGTGTTGCTCTTGTACGGAGAACGGGGCATTCTTTGATGTTTCATTGAATGGTAATTCCTGTGTGAACGATGGATGTAGTATTTCAGAGAGCAGTTTCTTTGTGCAGTTGCAGTTCTTTGGTATTTAACTGTAGCTCGAGGAGTAAGCCATTAACTTAAATGACTCATAACTTGAGAACAATAGGATGTCACACCTGACCAAGTAACAGTTTGATCTGGCTGGCTTTCTCAAACAGCTGTTTGCATTAATTAATATTAATGTAAATGTGCTTTCTGAGAATGTCTAGCTTAATTATGTTTTTCAACCTATAGAGTTGCAATCAAAGGAATCAAGAAGCCCTTTTAATCTCAGAGGGAGCTAGCAAAACTACCGTTTCTGGACAGAATCCATCTCTGACAGAATAGAGAGCATCCTGCAGTTGATAGCATCTATATGCCGGGACACTGTACAGAATTCCTAATTTTCTTCACACCTCTGGAAAAGGGTCCTTTTGCCAAGTGATCTATTTGAAATCTGAAGTTCAGATAAATGAAGTAGCTTGACCTGGCACAAGTAGATGACGTTAGATCAAATTCCCCAGTCTATCTGCTAAGTTTGTATTTCCTGTCACCTCTTTGAGGGGAAGGGATGGCGTGCAAGTTGATGGGAGTGGAGTTTGTAATGGAGGCTAGAGGAGCATTTGAAAGGGCCTGTCTAATGTTGAAGAATAGTAGCAAAGGAGATATCCTTTTCTGTCTGTCTGTCTGTCTGTCTGTCTGTCTGTCTGTGCTTGTTTGTTTTCCTTTTTGAGACAGTGTGTTATGCAAAGCCTAATCTTGTGTCTTCCTGCCCCTATAACTCAAGAGTTGGGTTTACAGGGATGCTCAACAGGATAGGTTTAAGAAACTCTGTGTTGCTCTTTGCTGAAATTAAAGGCAGGAAAACATCATTAGCTTGAGTAATGAACAATGATCATGCCTAAAGCAGGCTAAACTCCTGCTGTTCTCAGTATGCTCCTATTCCTCTTTTTCTTCAATAAAAGATTTTAATTTTATGTGTGCTTATGTCTGCATGTATGTGTACTATATACACAGGCAGTACCTGCAGAGGCCAGGGGAGGGTACCAGTTCTTCTAGAACTGGAGTTACAGATGGTTGTATGGACACTGGGGGTCCTGGGAATTGAACCCTGGTGCTTACAAAAGTAGCAAGTTCTCTCAGCTGCTGAGCTCTCTTTAACCAGGCCCTCCTATTTCTCTTGAAAGGGCAATGTGAATAATCGTCCTCTGAAAACTTTTTTTGCTGAATGTGATAGTGTATGTGTGTAGTACTAGCACTGTGGAGGCTGAGGCAGGGGGATCATGAGTTTGAGGCCATGTTGCGGTGCATATCCAAAACATACAGACAACTAATTTTAATGACACACATGAACAACAACAACATAACCACAAAAGAAATTGTGTTCTTTGCAACCAAATGAAATTGCCCTGGTTAATTAAGGCACCACATTTTTGGCTGTTGAGGGATGGAACCCCAGCTGTCTGTGCTTGGTCCGCTCAGGTGACGACTTCCTCTGTTTGGATGAGCAGAAAATTGGAGATTGAATGCCACTCAACACTTGCATAGACAGAATTGTAAAGTGTGTGGTTAGTAAACATGAGGTTGCTGAGCTAGGAGACGGCTGGGATCCATGAATCTGTCCTTACAGCTCTTCAGCATGTTGGCAGGGGCACTGTCAGAAGCAGGTAGGGGCTTCCATTTCTACTGTCAGCGAAATAAAACAAACCCAACCTATAAAACCCAAACGCAAAAGGCAGTTGAGTTTTTAAATCGTGTGTAGTTTCTTGAGAGGGTCTCCTCTGTGCCCACATTTCCTTTTAAAAGCAAAGTGATAAGCTAGTGAGTACAGCTCCACCTGCTTTACTGGAGGGATTCCTTTTATTTCATGTGGCCTGGCAACATCACACAGAGTCCTTGGGACTTAAGCAAGAGCATAGTTTTGAAGGTCAGAAAGTGACCCTAGTCAAGAGTTTGGCTTTCCGCTATGTAATCAGGCAAACGGGATATGAGTGGTGTCTGCTATGTTGTTTGAGCTTAAACGAGACTCTGAAAGACTGTCAGGGAAATGCCCAGCATCTTAACAGTCTAGAATGAGTTTGATGGAGTCTGTAGTATTTGAAGCTTCCAGGACAGCAGTTGCTGGATTTGGGAACAAAGCTTTACCCTCACCTTACACGTGAATTCAGTGTAATTTCATTCTGTTGCCTTCCTTGGGGCTTGGTTGGTGTGAGGACTCTCAGGCCATGGGGAGGAATACGACGCATAGTTGAATTTGAGGTTCCTAAGATAACTATTTGTACATTCTCTAACCCAGGATGCTTAACCTATGTTTTGGTGTGGATAAGGCTAGATCAAAAGCCCTGAGCGTGCCATCTTGGGGTCCTGTGAGGTGGGCGGTATTACTGCCTCAGAAGGCCTGCTCCAGTCACAGTAGAACTCTGGGTCCTCTTACAGTGCAATATCTTGTCCCTCTCTAGTATTAGTTGTGTACCCTAGTGACAAAATATGTTAAATGGGTCAAAAGCAAAGATTTTTGTCCTTAGAAAATACTTGTGGAATAAACTCTACATACTCCTAGCATATTTCTAATAATGGGTTTATAGAATATCGAGAGTGGCCCCGACCTCAGAGGTGAAGTCCAGTGTCTTAGTTTGGCAAGGTTTGGCAAGCACAAAAGCTGAAACAGGTACAGGAGTAGACGCATTCCGTCTCTCAGATCTCTTTCTGGTCAGTGTTTTTCTAAGGCAGAGTCATTGAAAGGGAGCTGTCCCTGATGGATTTGGTACCGTTTGGTGTATTTGAGGGTACCTGAGTCATTCCCACCATTGTCTATGACTGTGTGCTTGGATGTAAAACATTTGGTATCATGGCAGTGTTCATGAAACCTTTATGGAGACCCCTTGGAGAACTGAGCCATTTTTGTAGTGTTTTCCAGAGAGTATACGATTTTCTTAAGCTCCTCGAAGGACTTTGTTTACTTTCTTAAATGTTTGTGTTTATTAACTTGTCACCCTTGAACAGCTAAGGTTCTTGTGTTCAGGCTCTTTCGTTTGGAGAAGGGTTAGTTTGTGTAGTTCTTGTTTTTGTTTTTAGCCTTATGATGGGTTTGTATTATAAACAGTTAATACACTGTATTGATGAGACCATTTATCCAATCCTTGGACCATTAAGGGTGTCAATTTCTTAGTTGTATGACCATAAGTAAGTCATCTGACTGGCTGCTTGCTCTTCATTTTTTTTTTTTTCCTTTTGTACTCAAGTAGGAAGAAATAGCATATAGTAGTGCATGCCCGTAATCCCAGGGCTTGCATGCAGAAACAGGGGGGACGATCAGGAATTCAAAGTCACCCTCTAGTACACAGGGAGTTCAAAGTAAGCCTGGGCTGCACGAAACCCTGTCTTTAAAAGAAAAAGATAGATAGAAACATCTATGCTGCCTTGCTTGCTTCATGGGATGCTGGCAGTGGTGTTGATAAGTGGGCTGTGCACGCTCATAAAGCCAAGAGGTTATTATTATAGACCTTGATCTTAAAATAAATGAGACGTGTTGGACCAACAGGCTCAGTGCTAGTTTTATTGTGCTTGGTGAACTTTGTCTACGTACGTGGGGTTTTCTGTATCTTTCTGTCAGCTGCTCACCTGTTAGCTTTGTGCTTACCCGTTACCTATTCAAATCGTCTGCTATCTTAGAAACCAGATAATCAAACAGACTGGTGAGGCAGATAGTAAAGCAAAGAGAGTCTGAGAAGCTCATGCAGCCTTTCAAGTTGGAATAAGTGAGTATTTTTTACTTGTGGTTGGAGGGTAGGTTGCTCTCCCTCACTGATTCCGCTCTGGGTATGTCATGTGAATTAAGGGTTGAGTGCTGCATACATTTTCATGTAAGTTCTGTACTATTCCAATACATAGGCCCTTTCTTTGCTACTTAAAATAGACATTATAGCCGGGCGGTGGTGGCGCACCCCTTTAATCCCAGCACTTGGGAGGCAGAGGCAGGCGGATTTCTGAGTTCGAGGCCAGCCTGATCTATAGAGTGAGTTCCAGGACAGCCAGGGCTACACAGAGAAACCCTGTCTCGAAAAACCAAAAGAAAAAAGGAAAAGAAAAGAAAAAGAAAATAGACATTGTAACTGTCACTAACTCACCTCAATAAAGCTGCCTTTTATGTTAACATCTTGATTTCCTAGTTGTAAGTGTTCCATTCCAGGCTGCCTGTGTGGTAACCCATAGAAAGCAATCAACACACGTTTGCTCATCGGATGAGTGCATGGGTAGTGCCTAGGATTCACAGATATTCCAGAAAATAAAAGAAATAAGATTAAAAAGCATAGTCACTAATGAGGGGGAAATTAAGAAGGGAATTCTGTAAAATTTTTTGATACAGTTTGAATAGAGCATCTCATTCAGTGATAGGGAATGAAAAAACATAGGTGTTTGGCCATATGACTTTACTGGTTGCTCACATCATAATAGTTATAGCGTGTAGGTAATGTGTATACAGATTCATCATTATATTCACTGTAAGTATAACTTGGCATGTAACACTTAACTGGCATGTGAGGGTTGACCAGTGAACACCAAGATATATTCGTAGAATCATGGAGTTCTGGGGTGTGTGTGTGCGTGTGCGTGTGCGTGTGCATGTGTGTGTGCGTGTGTGTGTGCATGTGCATGTGTTGGTGCATATGCCATGTTGTTTGTGTGAAGGTTAGAGCATCTACTTGTATAAGCAAGTTCTGGCCTTCTACCCTTTAAATCCTGGGGAGCAAACTCTGGTCTCCAGGCTTGGTGGCAAGGGTCCTTACCTGCTGAGACATCTCAGCAGCTCTTATTTGGCCATTTCTCATTCATTCCTGATGCCAGTAGGAGGATGGGTATATTTTCTCAATCTGCCATCAGGCACACTGAGTAAGATTTTTGCAAAAGACAAATATTAACAAAATATTTTAATCTTCTTAGCTACACAGGAAATTCAGCCAACAGTTTCTCAAATCAATGATCATAGATGATTTGCAGTTTGATAAGCTGGTAAAATTTATCTTGAGTCTCGAGAGACTGCTAGGATAATTCATTCAGTAAATGATATATATTTTTTTTTTCTTGAGAAGCATCGTGTCATATTTTAATGTTCTTGATAAAAGTTTTTGCCTTTTTGTATTTGTTCCTTGTATTTGTACACTAGATCCTTAAGAGCCACAGCAAGACTTTGGTATTTCAGAGGCTGTTGGAGTGTGATATACCTTGTAAAATAATCCTCTTCATTTGGCAGGAGCTCTACATTTCTCTTAGTTTGTGCTTTTAAAAAATTCTTGGCGGGATGATGCTGGAGAGATGGCTCAGTGATTAAGTGGTTCAGAACACACACTGCTCTTGCATGGGGACCTGAGTTGAGTTCCCAGCATCCTGAGCCGGCAGCCTATAACCACTTGTCACTTCAGCTCTGGTAGAATCCTGTATGAACTTTAACCTCAGAGGGCACTCACATCCACGGCTGCTGTACTGCATGGATTAATGACATTGGCAGGGCTAGTCAAGCACCAAGCAGAGATGAGTCAGTGAGCTCTAAGGCTTACAGCATTAGGTTTGCCTTGCAACTTGGTAGGAGCACAGATTCTCTAGTCAACTGGATCAGCAGGGCTGAAGATTTGCTTCCCAGCCCTGAAAGCAAATAAAGCCTGGAATGGATCCAGCAGTCTGTGTTTGACGCAGATTAGGGGATTCTCAGGCATAGTCATATAGGAGAACTAGTGTGACAAATTGTGACTTTTGTCCTCTTGTGTATTCCTGAGAGATAATCCTTATTTCATCATGTCAGTTTAAATCCTAACTACAGGAAAATCCAGGAAATGTATTTATCTTAAATGGCATATTAGAAAGTTAGGACTTGACTAACTGCACATACTAGTTATCTCGAGCCTTATCTATGACAGATATCTAGAGTTATCTGTGACCTCTGGAAAAATATCCAGGGGGTCACAGAATGAACCTGGTAAGACAGGAGGGGAGGAGCATGCCATCCAAGTTCCTGAGTGCTTGGTTGTTGGTGACTTCTCAGTAACCTGGCTTTGTTGTCCTCGGGTACCATGTATGATGCCCTGTCTCATGGAGACTACCTTCAGATGATTCATAATTTAGTGAAGTTAGCCAGTCTTCTTTAGAGAATGCCAAAGTGGTGTTCACAATAAAAAGCAAGTCGTTTTGAGAATTGAAACACATTAAATATAGGAAGCATTCCTTACCCTTTTCTGCTCAACATAAATACATACTCAGCAGAGTTAAAAAGTGGTTCCTCCGTCATGCCTGCCCAGGAAGATTGATTTCCTGTGTCTCCCAGATCCTCTGTTTTCTCTTTTGTGCTGGATAGGCCTTCAGTAAGCGTAGTCTGACACGCTTTGTGGCCTTTGCCTCCCATGATAAAATAGATTGAAATGATTCCTGGCACCATCTGCCGAAGAAGAGCAGCCCTGGAGGACTGTGCAGGGAGAGAGTGGCTGAATGCTAAGAAATGTGCAAGTCTAGGGACGCAGGCAAAGGATTTTTTTTTTTTAAAGAGCATGAACATTAATACATCTTCTTGAGGTTTGATGGGACATGTACTGCCTACTGCCCCATCTGGTGCTTATGATAGCATGGCATATTAGCATGCTTCAAGTTCATAATGTATTCAGGGGAAGAAACATCTCTTGCATACCAATTGAGGCATCCTCTCTTTCAGAACTGCTTTTGAATTTCAATGATGTTTATATCTTCCAAGCTGTGTCTGAACAGAGCATTTCCGCTCTGAGGAATAACATGAGAGAGAGAAAGCAAGGCAGAGAGAGAGAGAGAGAGAGAGAGAGAGAGAGAGAGAGAGAGAGAGACAGAGAGAGAGACAGAGAGAGACAGAGAGAGACAGAGAGACAGAGAGAGACAGAGAGAGAGACAGAGAGACTGCCTCTCTTTTTTTCTTGATGAAAGCATAAGTAGACTTCAATATTATATTGGTCTATGAATTTATTTATTTTTCTCTTCTGGAAACCACAAGGTATTTGATGCTTTTTGTCCTTGGAAGCATATGTATAGAGGACAACTACAGGAGACAACTGTTCTTCATAGGTGATCCACTTTCTGAGGATGGGTCGTCTGTCTAATAGTGTGTGACACTGCATGAGACCCAGTGTCCAGTTGTCCATTGAAGAAGCACTTTTTCAGTTGCTCATGCTCTGATAACAACACATTCAGAGATGCTGTGCATTCACAGTCAGCAAGACTTGTGAGTTGCTCCTCCTCTTCGTACCTGGAATGGGGGACAACAAACTTTAAACTGAGAAAGAGATGTATAAGGTGATTTCAGAGAGGGATAAAGCAGCTAAGAAAACAGACTGAAGAGTGGCTTAGGTAGGAGCATGGGAAGCCCACTTAGATTGTGGTTGTCAGGGAATGTGCCTTTAAGAACGTGACATTTTTCCTGAGATCTGAGTGCCAGGAAGATTCAGCGGCCTAGACATATCAAATGTATCTCTCTGGAGATGCAAGCACGATTGACATTTAGCCAGGGCAGGGTAGTTTGGACCAAGTGCTCTGAGTTGATTTGTTTGTCTGTTGGTTTTGTTTTGTATTTTCCCCTTTTCTTTTCTCTGTGTGTCTGGAAGGCATCAGGGACTTTAAGCTAGTAAGTGACAGGATCAAAATTGGTTTTTCAGAAGATAAATTGAACTGCTTCTGCATCTTCCATTTAGTAGGCATCCCCTATAATGGAAGGGAGAGATGAGTTTTAAATTCATCAAGGTTCACACTTAAATTGGCATTAGCATGGATTATTATTTAGTTTAATCACTTGGTTTACTTAAGCAATTTTTGAGGCATGGCCTCATGTCCAGGGTGGCCCTGAACTCACTAAGTACTGCATGTCCTCTCTGAACTCCTGCATCTCCTGTCTTCACTCCCCAATGCTAGATTCCAGGAATGTGCCACCACACTCTGTCCAGCATGTACTGCTGGGGCGCACAATCATGTCTTGGATTCCAGCCTAGGTATTTGCTTGGTGTTTGACTCTGAGTGACCATTTGTCAGAAACTCTGATGGCATAGACGAAGACCTCCTTCATCTATGCCATCAGACTTTCTGACAAATAAAATTTATGCCTAAAATCATAGGACTGCTGTGCAAATCAAAAGAGGCAATTTTCTAAGAGCCTCGTGCCTAGGAAGTGTCTGTTCTGCCAAGCATGCATTCGTTCAAATCAAATGTGGTTTGAAGGAATCCATAAACAGTTCATAATGTACTGTTCAAAGCCAGTGGTATAAACTAGATGCTGCCTCTCACTCATACCCTGCCTTGTGAGTCTGAATATTAGTATTATTGATAATTAGCATTTTGTCATTTATTTCAGTATATGTGCATCTCTCTCTCTCTCTCTGTCTCTCTCTCTCTCTCTCACACACACACACACACACACACATTTCCCCCAGAAGATATTTTTTTAGCATAAAGAAAAAGCAAGATTGCTTTTTGAATTGGGATGAAAATCTTGGTTACACAAAAGATCCTATGAGGATTTTAAATTAACATAGTAACTGATTATTAGTTATTGGCTTGATTATCAGTTACTAGCCTCTGAAAGAGCATTTTTTAGTATACCCAAGTAAATAAAGAATCCCTTAGCTTTTGCATAAATAATATGCTTAATTGCAAGAAAAAAATCCTCACCGGGCGGTGGTGGTGCACGCCTTTAATCTCAGCACTTGGGAGGCAGAGGCAGGCGGATTTCTGAGTTTGAGGCCAGCCTGGTCTACAGGGTGAGTTCCAGGACAGCCAGGGCTACACAGAGCAACCCTGTCTCAAAAAAGCCAAAAAAAAAAAAAAATCCTCACCATTTTTGTATTCTGCCAAGTAACGCTTAGCTTGTTAAAGTTTCTGTAGCATTGTGATATTGGGAATGGAGGGATATTGAATACCTACATAGAGTCAATGTTATTCTTGCCTTTGACCTAAGTACTAAATATGTGTGTATATGTGTCTGTGTGTGTGTGTGTGGGGGGGTGTTGACTAAATCGTTACATGACTGTTTTAGGTGAGAATGTTTTGGTTATATGATTGGTTTTGGTATTTTTTTTTTTTTGTAATTTCTCCTGAAATATTCAGAGCAACAAGTCATCCTTGAGGACTGTGGAGGGGGAGGCAGCGTGGGTGAGTCATGCAGGTTTAGTCAGCACTTAGAAGATTCTTGAAATGTTCTCTGATGTCCAGTAGCACTCTACAGAGCGGGTAACATCTACATGTTGTAGGGAAGAAGTCATGTCAATTGCTGTTCATTCTTTCTGGAATGTCGTTTAAAGAGTAGGAGGGTAGAGGGTGAGAAGACTGAGACGAGAGAGTCGCCACTGAGAGAAAAGCATCTGGTTGTTGGGCCAGAGGTTTCCTGATTTCCTTAGTTAAGTGCTAGGTGATGATGGACATCTCTGAGAAGGGAGGGGCTTGGGAACTGTCTGGAGAGTTCAGAGGGGACTGTGAGCCACTGGCCTGTGTGAAGCTGAGTCTGTCTTCCTGGCATTGTCTGTCTGTCCATTTCCATTCTCCTTTCTAGAATACCTTGTTTCAGAGGCACAGTAGTAGTCATTTTCTCGAGGACTAAGAAAGAAAAGGGTGCTCCAGGGAGCTAGGTACATTCACGAGTCTGAGCTAAGGTCCACCCGGGCAGGGTCTCCAGTACAACCTGTGTGCTGCTACTGTACCTGGCTCAGGTGAGCTTTCATTTTAGTTGTTTGGCTCGGGTGGTGAGAGTCCACTACCAGGTTTCTCCTCTTCTCTGGTAAGGGCAGTAATCATACCTTGTTAAATATCCAGTTTATAATCATTGTCACTTTTAGTTACTTGGCAACCGTGATCTTCCTGTTGGCCGGTTTCCCCCACCTGTTTTTGAGTTCTGTAATAGTGGAAACAACTCTCTGTCACTTCTCCGTGCTCAATTTCCTGGGCATTTCAAAACACACCAAGCACAGTCATTTATATAAACTA
This sequence comes from Montemys delectorum, assembly GCA_019843815.1. NCBI lineage: Eukaryota > Metazoa > Chordata > Mammalia > Rodentia > Muridae > Montemys > Montemys delectorum. The sequence continues at coordinate 11,624 of JADRCD010234393.1, forward strand.
CACACCTCACATTCAGAAGGCCAGGCTAGGTTTCAAATGTAAAGCTTTCTGCCTGTCTTTCTCGTCCCCTTTTTGTTTCTCTGTCTCCCCTCCCCCTTTTAACAGGTTCTCTTGGTGTAGCTCAGCCTGTTCTAGAGCTATTCAGCTTCTCAAGTTCTAGATCCAGCAGCAGGAGCCACCATGAGGCAGGGGGCAGTTTGCTTACCTGCCTTTCCTTCCCAACCACCACAACCACCTCCGCACTCCCATCTTCATTTCAGAGTATATTTTACAGTGTTGCTAAGTTTTGGTCATTGTAAAGGCACATTGTTTGCTCGGCCCTTAGTGACAATATCAGACCCACACTTTACTACCGAAAGGAAGTAAGGG